>VDFB02280647.1:0-219941 GCA_007258455.2 Sequoia sempervirens
GAATACATACATACATACATACATACATGCATACATAAGAGAATACATACATACATACATACATATGAATTTAAGCACACAAACATGTACATATATAACAAACATAAATATATCAAATGAAAATTTAAAAAACTTGCACAAAAACAATTTCAAGTGAGGTAGAACGCGAGTGCATTATAGTGTGCTCATGTTATGTCTCTCTTTGGGAAAGATAAAGAAAAAAGACATAATGCAAGCACGTTATAACACGAACTCATTATAATGTGTTCATATTATGTCTTGCTTTGGGAATCCCCAAGCCTTTGGTTTGGATTTGTTTTGGATTTCCAACCCAAAAGCTTGGAGTGCCTTCCCAACCTCCAAAGACGTGTTTTTGCATATTCTACAAAATTTCACATAATCTCATTTGTGGCAACCTTTAGTTTTGCACATGTTTCAAGGTCAACTAAATTGAACACCTGGGTAATGTTAGACTCTCTCAGCTATTTAACAATGTAAAAATTTTCACCTTTTGACTATGTTAAGGCTTTCATCTTTAATTTCTTTTGTTTGTGTGTCTATTTGTTTCAAAAACAAATAGACTCTAATAATCGTTTCTAGGTAATATGGTAATGTTAGACTCTCTCAGCTATTTAACAATGTAACTTTTTTCACCTTTTGACTATGTTAAAGCTTTCATCTTTAATTTCTCTTGTTTGTGTGTCTATTTGTTTCAAAAACAAATGCTTGGTATTTTTAAGTTTAGTTTTTAACCATTCATTTAAATTTCAAATAAATTACATTTTTATAAGGGTAAAAGCACTTTTGATGAAGTTTATTCCTGTAATTTTTTTAGATTTTTTTTTTAATTTTCATTACTTTTTTATCAATTTAAGAATAGATTTTGAAATGTTGAAAATTTCATTAAAAAGTGACTTCATGGGCCATCAAGAAATAAATTGAAAAAAACTTCATTTCTCCCTGATATTTTTTTCTCCAAATAGCTAACTTCAATATATTTTGCATGGAAAAAAATCATATTTTGATGTATATTTTTCTTGTAATAACGCTTTAAAGTCAAATTTGTCAGAATTTGACAGTTTTCACGGGCAGTCAACTATTGTCTATTTTTTTAGTTATTTTCCAAACACAAATTATACCCTTTTGAAGAAGACTTTCTCTGCTTGTGCCCCATATATTTTAAAAAAAATTAATGTCAAAATATTTTAAAAATTACATATTCAAATTCACCAATCTGAGCTCTACCAAGGAGTATTTTTCTTTCTTTTAAAAACATCATTTTGACTAAAGAAATGCTTAGCTAAAGTTGAAAGTTTTAGAAAATCTGAAAAAGCCAAGTTGGTAGCCTACTAGGATGCGACATAGGCAGTTTCGGCCGAAACCCTTTCTATAGAAACCCCACACAATAAAATTAGCCAATTTAAGCCAATTTGAAAGTGGTAAAGGAAAAAACTTATTTTTTTGGATTCGACTGGAACATATTTGACTAAAACACGTGTGCCACATACAAGCCATGTGGTTTCAGTTGAAACCTATTCGACGGAAACATTTATGGCCAAAAACGAAACTATTTATTTGGCCAAAAGTGTGACATAGTTTTGTGCTTTTACCCATAAACTAGACTCCATTCTACACATATTAAAAAAATGGTTTTTGATTAGTTTTCAAAAATTATAGGAGTGCCACAACCAAATTTCTATTTTTCAGGATATATCCACTTTGAAAATTAGTAAAAAATCATATATTCATTAAAAATTTATTAGAAAAACTAGGTATAAACTACATGATCTTACCTAATTTCTTGCTAAAGCAATTTTTAAAATACCAAAAAAGTTAACCTTTTGACGAGCCACAATAGATGTTATGTTATGTTTTTTGAAAAAGAACAACACTACTTTCTGCGGCTCCATTTTTTTAAACCCTTAATCTCTACCATTTAAAAAAAATAGTAGTTTAAAAGTAGACACATTTTTTTAAACCCTTAATCTCTACCATTTAAAAAAAATAGTAGTTTAAAAGTAGACACAAAACACTGTGATCCTTGTTTTTGTTGCATCTAATTTTTTTGAGTGTAAGTATCCTCAATTTCTCATTCAAGGTTAGTATTTCTTGATTTTAAAAAATGTGGCCACTTAAGACCCATTTTTCGCCCCCCATCTTCTTGCACTTACCTAGGAACCAATTTGTTTTTGGTATATGGAAAGGAAATTTACTAGAAAAACTTCTCCATCTTTGAAAGAATGATGTAAGTGACTCCCCTTCCTCTTGTCTAGTTGTGCATAGTTTTGCAAGGGTTATATCACTTTCAATGTTGTAGGCAATGTGTGCGATGTTTTTTTTTTCATCTAATTCATTCCATGTTCTTATCCCAGGAGGAAGGTGTGTGAACCACTCTAGAGCCTACCTCGAAAGGCTACGTGGGAATAATCTCATTAAGTATGTAGGCTCAAAAGCAATGTGCATACAAGTAGTGTTAAAAAATCTCACACGTTCTCCCTTTCCCTTGTATTTGTTGAAGTTTTCCATTTTAAAGTGTGGAGGAAAAGGTGGCATGCATATGATTCTATCAATGGGATAAAGACATAGTTCCTCCATTGAGTATGTTTTCTTTATTCTGTTAACTTGCATGTTTTCCATTTGTTGTTGCATTGCTTGCATTTGTTGCATCAAAGTTTCCATGGGTGAAGTGGTATTTGTTGGTTCTCCAAATCAACAGATGCAATGAGTCCTAAAGAATAGCCACTTTTTTATGTTTAGACTCAAAGATGGATTAGGCCAACTAATGAGATTCAAGCAAGGACTACAATCTCCTAGACTTCTGGCTCTATAGGACCAAGGTGGGTTTCCCTTCACAATGCCTAAAGACTTAATTGAATTGTGCACCGACATTGCATTTTATAGTAGATAATTCCCAATGAAAATATACAAAGGAAAGCATTGACAACTTCAAATCTAGATATATTTTTTGGCATTTCAACACTCACTCACCAATTGGGAAACAAAACTCAACACCAAACTCAAACCAAACGATAGAAATTAAAATGATTTTTATTTAATAATATTTTTTTTAAAATGCATTTAGTAGAATAACAAATGAGTGCCTAATTCTAGGCCATGGAGTCAAATATAGAATTATAAAGACAACCTCATCAGTAAACAAACTTCAACCAGTGGATTTAAAACTACTAATACTTTGTACTAATAGATCCACTTTGGTTATCATAAAAAATCTTCTTACAGATCCATGCAACCTAAAATCACAATTATTGCTCAAAGTAATCTAACTATTTCCTTGAAATAGAACCATGAACAAACTCAAACATTTATATGATCAAATATGTACAAATTTCCTTGAAATTATTGTTCAAAGTAATCTAACTATTTCCTTGAAATAGAACCATGAACAAACTCAAACATTTATATGATCAAATGTGTACAAATTTGGAGACAATTTGATGACATTCATACCCTATTTGCATAAACTGATTGACATTTACTCATGAAATCAGCTGTTACAATTTGTGTTATTAATCCATGACTTAGACTCAACATTTCTCTATCTACCTAGCCCATATAGAAAATTTAGAAACCTTAAAAATGAAAATAAATGAAAATAAAAATAAACAAAAGAATCCCTAAAATTAATTCGATGATGACACTTGGCAACTTCTCAGTCTTCAATCTAGAATCTGGAATCTTCATTTGTTTTCCGTCTCTATTTACAACAGAAAACTCTCCTTCTCGTGAAAACCCTTCACCATTTTACCCCCAATGAAAAAAAACTCTCCCATAAAAGCCCTCTATTTTTCCCTTTGTTTAGCTCCACTTTTATCATACTCACAAAATAATTTCACTTCCAACAAAAGAACCTTTCACTTTAAAATATTTACAATGAATATTTTCTTCACCCCTGAGGAAAAATTAAAAATTTACCCAACTTCAATTCACCTTAATTTCCCAGCAATATTATTTTCTTATTCTTTAAAAGGTGGAGGCCCTTTTAAATATTTCCATTGGGCATTTAATTTTTATATTTTAAAACTTGTTTTTAAATGATAAAATCTCCACCTCCACTTTATCCGGCACATACTTTATGTTAGAATGTGTTGCCTTTTAAAATTTTCAAGCCTACCAAACATTCTCCAGCATATCGCTCATCACACAGTAAGTAGGAGAATGGAAAATCAAAGCAACAGCGATGGAAAGCAAAGCAACATCGCTCATCGCTAGTTGCTAAAGAAAACATGAAAAAGGAGGCGCATGGGCGATGCAAAACTCTAACTTGTTCTCTCTGCTCTATTTCCTCTGGCTGTGACGGCTCCAATACGTTTTCCACAAACAAAACCAATTTCCTTATCTCCTGTGCCTCCTCTTCAGCTGGTTTGATGGCAATCATTGGAATTTCTGCAAACAATTTTGAGACATCCTCTGTAGGCGTGGGCTCACTCCACACGTAAAAGACCACAACATTTGAGTTTTTGAAGCTTTTTCAGCAATCTATTTTATGCACATGCTGCAGGCGCCAACTATCTATGAAGTCCCTTCTCTGCTGCACACTTAATCCATATTTGAGCGCTGGAGTTTATTAATGTTGATTCTGAGTTTGCATTTACCATGGCTGATTGCTGAAATAAATTGAAAAAGGCAAATCAAAACAGCCACGAAGTTTTCTGTGCTGCTGTGAAAGCCATGAAAATCAAGACACCTAGAGAAAACCTATTTCCCCAATTTTTTCTCAACCTTCAAAATTTAGTACCTCCTTTGTAAACTAGCCCTAGGATGTGTTTGCACAATAGAAGTACATTAAAATAATGTGTCATATGACCTCAAATTTTGATGAAAATGGAGCTATAGAGGTTTTAGACCAAAAAATGAAATAGGTTGTCATTAGAATTGCAAAATTTGACACTTTCCATAACACCATTTTTGGCCTTGTCAAAATTAGAAAATGATTAAATAAGCCATCATAACTTATCTTGAGAGCCTGAAACTAAGCAGGCATGTAGACACTTGACCCAAGAATGGAGTGCAAAAGACAGTTTGGCAAAAGAGATCACCTTGTCCTGAGGTGAAAGATATTAATTGACAAAGTTGTTCAATCAAGACATTTCTACAACTACTTGTTCAGAACCAATCAGGGCTCAACAAGTCACCACTTTGAAAAATATCAAACCATCTTTTGCAAGGCTGCCAATGGAAACACAAGATCATTTAGGTACACTGAGTATGTGTACAAAAATATTTTTCTTCAATTATCATTCTTCGCGAGATATTAGGGGTCAAAGTTGACCACCTTGAAACATTATCAGAAATGTAGATGTAAAAACTGAACAAACTTTTGATCTCGAAAAAATAGCAAATCAAATCCTGAGACTTTAAAACCTAACAGGGGAGCATATGAATGTTGGGAGAATGGAGGGAACCAATGCATTTGTCATGACAATAATCCATTTGTGAAATAAGAATGGAGGGCACCAATGCATTTGTCATGACAATAATCCATTTGTGAAATATAAGCTCGAACAAGAGACTACTTTGCTCAAACAACAAAACTGTGCCAAAACCTTCCAATTTTTCTGAATTATGACCTTCCAAAGTAGGTCACTTAGGCAGATTTTAGGTGCACTTTTGAGTGTGCAAAAACAAAATTTTCAAGATTGGGTACTTCAAATTTACAAAATTTGAAGGTGCCACTAGTATTTTTGGTTGAATTTGCATGAGAGGGTTGGCATTGGTGTTAAGCATGTTGAGGTAATTATGTGATAATAGGTTTTGGTTTTGGAATTTAGATGTAAATGTTGAGTTTGGGTTGATGTTTGCTTGAGAAGGATTTTGATTGCCTTGTTGTAAGTGAGATGTAAACATGGTGTTGGTATTGGTATTGTGTTGTGGTGGAATTTGGTTGGTCATGTGTTGGTGTTGTGGTACGAAGTTGATGTTTGGGTTGACATGTTGTTGTGATGGAGGTTGGTTGGTGTTTAGGTTTGACCCAAAAGACATGTTACTAGTGTTTGGTGTAGTGTTGGTTGTTTGGGTTTGCACTCTTGGTGTGGCAATATGCTAATCCTTCTTGTTTTTCTTGGTGGGTTTGGGTTTTGATTTGTGTTTGTGTTGGTTGATGGTGCACCATTTTGGGTGGATGTTGTGGAAAATGGATTTGCAAAAGTCATACCCATCCAAAGCTATACGATGATCCAAATAGATTGGAAAATGTGGGACTTGGTCCTTGGGATATTGCATGTACCCTTTTAGTCCCAAATGTTGGAGTAGGAGGTATTTTAACATGTGTTATGTGTAGTTTCACCAAGTGGCATACTAGTGGGCATTTTTTGTGAGGAGGAATGACCTTATGTAAATGTGTTATGACCTTAAATTTGAGTTTGTGTTTGTGTTGTTCCCTCTACAATTGTGGAAGTGTCAAAACCAAAGGGAATCTTGGCACCATTTTGAGTGAACGCTAGGAAGTACTTATTAGGATCTTCTTTGACCATCTCTTCTATAATACACACTATCTTAGGATCTATGGAAGCTTGTTCAATCTCTTCGGGTGCTAGATTTTGGTTAACCTCCTTCAATGTAAATTATCAAATGGATTTAGAATTTCATCTTGTGACATTTGAGGTTGGTTTGAAGAGGATGCAAAGTTCATGGTGCTAGTTGGATTGAAATTGGGGTCATATGAGGAATCCATGTCTTTTTATTTCCTTTGTGACCTAGTGAAGACCATATACGACTTGTAACCTTGAGGCTTTTGAGAATTAATGCAACTAAAGATAGAGATGCAAACTAAAGATGGTAATGCAAGCTAAGGATGGTAATGATAATAAGATTATGCTATATTTTTGGGATTTTTGGAATATAAAGATACAAGATGGGAATGCAACTATGACTAGGCTTGATATGGAAAGTGGTAATGAGACTATGAAAATAGTCAAAATTAAGATGATTAGTAGCAAAATCTTACAATAGGAATGAAAATAGTCAAAATCTTACAACAAGAATGAAAATAGTCAAGATGAAGATGATCAGTAGCAAAACATCACTTACAATAGAAGGAAATACTCTTGTAATAAAGAGGGTAAATCTAAAAATATCCAACACTTGTTAAACAACATTCACTGTTTTTTGTTTTGAATAAATCAATATCAACTAAAAGATAAGTATAAATAATGTTATTTTATTTAAAAATTGTTTCTTAACTAATAATTATTTTATTAAAATACCCATATCGTTGTGGTAAACATGTAGCATGGTAATAGGAGCTAGTGTGCAATTTAATATTCTAGACGCTTGACCTGTCCTTATCACTCCAAATATTGAACATGGTAGGAGCTCGATATGCTGGTTCTGCATTAGCTTTATCATTTAAATCCTCAAGAGACAGACCTATACGGTGCCTGTCAGACATTAGATTCTCAGACACAGCTCTAACATTATCCGAGGACGGAGAGTGAGGCAAGTAGAATGTACTTCTTGTGGAGGTACCTGGAGATGGTATGCTTTTAAGGACTGATGTCCTAGAAGCAACTGATGCTTCCTGTGTATCACTGTATAATGGAAGAAAGGAATTGTCCATCACCAGTCCATGAGTATGTGCATGTCCATTACCGGCTGCAGGTTTCAAGCTTAGATTGTATAAAACACCATCGCTGTTTTCTGTTGAGATAGATAAATGTATATCAGGGTGCAGTTGCTGATGTGATGTCACTGGGTAACCTGGAGCAGGGTATTCAAGATCAACCTTAGATGATGCAGTAGCAGTACTGTCATAGCTCACTTGGTCTGTCACTGAAATCTGGTTTATTGTATTACAAATTATAGATTCATTCTTTTTCATTTCAACACGAGCTACTTTTCCTTCTTTCATGAGCTGCCTAACCACTTCCATGGAGGAATTTAAGTTCACACTGCTTTCCCTATTTCTTACTGCTCCTTTCCTGCTCTTCGAATTGCCTTCTATGGGTAGTGTATCTTTTATGATTCTTTCCACATCATACCTTCTTATGTCAAAATTTGTAATGGGATTGACTCCTCTGTGTTTGATAGTTACAATGTCATCAGCTTCGGCTGCTTCTTCCTGTGTGTCTGAGTTCAATGATAATCATTAGCCCTTTCATATGATTTGATTACTGAATGCATTCCTTCTGACCTATAATGCAGCATAACGCTTTTCTTTGGAAATCTTATCTACAAACTGAGAGTGTCGCACTCACCAAATCTTCCCAGATGCAAATACTTGTTCCCTTCAAATCTTCCAATCCTATAAGGCTGCCGCTTTCCATCTCGATCTTTTCTGCCAGGGATTATAGAGCTAGATCAGTTCATTTTGCCATGCATGCCAACTCTTTTGATGAAATATGAATCCATTTTTCAAATTCAAATACCAGTATTTCACATAATATTCAAGTTCATTTAGTAAGCAAAAGCTAACCCTTCTTACTCCATGATAGAATCCCTTAAAAAAGCAGTACTAAGTCTGCGAATTTTATGACTTAAGTGTTGTTTGAGTTTGTAAACATAAATCTAATGGAACTTCACTAAATATTTAGCATCGGCATAGCTCATTTATGCCTGAACGTGAACTGCATTGATATTTGTTTCACATTTGAATAATGTTTGATGGTAAACAATACACAAGAATGGAAATATAATACCTCTAATTATATGTTTTTAAGCATAACATTTTTAAGTTTTGATTTGTTTAGATGATTCATCTGAAATTATAGTAATAGATGAGTACTATTGAATAATTCAATATGATTGAAGACAAAACACCTAAATAAATCAAAATTAGAATGTGCTGTTAAAACTTACTCCAACTGATTAAGAAAATTCAATTACCTTCTTAAATAACTAATATATTCTATCCTTGAGAAATTTTTCATCTCTTCTAATTCTTTAGCATAGTTTCCAATCTGCAGTTGTTGCAAAAACCAAAATGTTATACCGGCAAGCTAAATATTTTACGAAAGATATAGATCAGAAAATAAAAAAATAATATGTACAACCAAAGTAATGTAAAGTCATACCGGAAAGTTTATTGCAGCTGATGGACCCCGATGCTTAAGAGCTGCCAGATCATAAGCTCTGGCTGCACTCTCTTCCTTACCGTAGCTACCTAGAATTTCAAATCATAAACCTAGAATTTCAAAGAGACTTGAAATTCAAACCCTATAATACATTATTACAAACAAGTAAAGTATTTGCTTACCAATATTTACTGAGAAGTCCAATCATTATCCAGAATTCATGGGTGACAATAAAACAGACAAATTACTCTAGTTAGTGTCTAGCAAAGAATAATAGTTTTGGTCTGATAGCTATATAATCATAAACCACATCTCTAGTTTTAGGTAAAGGAAAGTAAACAAATCTTTAAGGAGCTAATTTTAAAACTTAACACTCTAAGCCACATGGTTAAGAATTTCATTACACTGCTAAACGTATAAATCATCTATAAATAATGGATTTTGAAGTAGAGCCCATGTTGCTCTGTAAAGACTAAAGTTTAGAAATCTTATAGCCAGATTAATTAAAGATAAAAAGAAAAAATCATAAAACTGACTTTGTTTACTCTTGCCATTCTGACCTAGTCTTCTGCAGCTGTTATCCCACAAATGGGCTTCAAATCTCCCTGTATATTTGTTTCTGTATTGAGACCCACAAAATGATATTCAAAAGTAGTCCTGGATTTGAATCTGTTAGTAATACAACATTTCAAACTGTCTGTTAAGAAAAAGTAAATATAACTATATATAAACATACTTGGCGACTCCACGGTAGGCTGAAGTAAATCTTCCACTGGGAGTTAATGATGTGTCTTCTGTTGGACCAGCAGTTTGAATTTCTTGCTTCTTCCTACGTCTCTTTCTTTCTGACGTTCCATGGCTACCTGCGGATGGAAGGGCTGCACACGATTTTGACTGAATAGTCTGTTCTGATGACCAGTCATGTTGAGCACCAGGTGCAGGTTCAGGTACAGAAGGTTCAGTACTTGTAGTAGTGCCCATTAAAGTAATTTTTCTATTATTTTTGAGGTTGAAGTTACTGGAATTTCTGTTTATGCAGAGATTGCTATATAGAATATTGGGTAAGCTGGGTTCATATTCCTCCAAAGTGTTTGTATTTGTGGCCGAGGTGTGATTTAGGTCTATACTTGTAATCAGGGCTGCACATGATTTTGACTCAATAGTCTGTTCTGATGACCAGTCATGTTTAGCACCAGGTGCAGGTTCAGGTACAGAAGGTTCAGTACTTGTAGTAGTGCCCATTAAATTATTTTTTCTATAATTTTTGAGGTTGAAGTCACTGGACTTTATGTTTCTGCAGAGATTGCTATATAAAATATTGGGTAAGCTAGGTTCATCTTCCTCCAAAGTGTTTGTATTTGTGGCCGAGGTGTGATTTAGGTCTATACTTGTAATCAGGGCTGAGTTGTGATTTTTTTTTGTATGTGAGTGCGTTCTTCTGACTGTACTGTCCAAGGAACAAGCCTGCCCTGATGGTCCTTCAACAAAACATCTCAACCAACGAGCTTTCTGGTACGCATCATTATCAGCCAACCTTTTCTCATGGCATTCTGAATGTTTATTATAAGTTTTTCAGTACAATCTTCAATTTAATGACCACTTATTGTGACTTAAAGTTTTCCCTTCATCTAAATATTATAAATAGTTGTGACATATAAACTAAAATTAAAAAGTTCAAGTATGGTATGTCATATAAAATTGAAGGAGCAATAGAAGAAATGAAAGCAAATACAAATTTGAAATTATCTTCCATAGCAAATCTATCCATAGATATGTATTGAAAACAAAATCAGAAAACAAGAGCAGATGCTAAACTGTTAGTAATCAAGAAGAATTGGAATAGAAAATAGAAAGTGAATTATTATCAATGTGTGCAGATCAAAAGCACTAATAAGAAATCACAAGCATCTCTAACGAAAAACATGTAGTATTTGAAAACAATAAAAAAATTATAATGTTAAAAACAAAGGATAAATTAAAAAATCACAATTAAGTGAAAACAAAATTCAAACACTTAATTCAAAATGTTGGTTATACCCTAAAACAATCCTATGAAAACTTAACTATAAAATCATTAAGTTCAAGTTCAAATTTTTAATAGAACCATACAAATTAATAACTAAGGAGCATATCATACCTGCAGTGTTATTTTTGCTGAAGTCTCCGTGACTAAAAGAATCATCAGACTTTAATAAACCCATGCTGTGATTTCCTGCATATCACGTAGTGCCAAGAGAAAAGAAAACTCATCCATGCCCAAATCAAATCATCCTTATAACTTACTGCAATAATAAGAGTGATAGGCAACACTCAAAACATTGTCTCTATAACTTACTGCAATAATTAGATTAGTATATTATTTTAAAAAGTAAAGAAAACATACAAGCATTGTCTCTATATGTTTAAATATAAATATATTGACATAAGAATTAAATTAAAATACTTTCTACTTTCATCTTATCATGGATTAAATAAAGAAGATCTAAAATATCAAATGGAAATATATTATTTAATCATTTAAATTTAACATCTTTTTTAAAGTCAATAGTGGTATTGTGTGATAGTTAAATTGTTGTATTTTTATTCTTACAATCAAGATTTAAACTTCATTGGGGTGTAATTATTGAGAATTTATATTGGGGATGAGGTCCCCTGTTTGTGACCTCACTGATTCATAGTTCAGGGTCAAAAGTGTTTACCCCTCTTAATAACTTATTGGAACAATATCTTTTTAAAATTATAATTATAATTATAAAAAAATCAAGATATAATGCTTTTGATAACCCAAGAGTATCCTCACGACTTAGCTTAGTGCCAAAAAAGCAAGATATAAAAATTATTATTAAAAGAGATTCAAAACTACACTCTTTCAACTATGGAGATAGAAAAAAAAGCCATTAAAATTCAATAAAACTTGTATTGGTTATTCTATATCAATATAAATAATAATTAATTATTCTATATGAAGACAAATAATAGTTAATTATTCTATATTGACATAAATAA
Source organism: Sequoia sempervirens (assembly GCA_007258455.2). Taxonomy (NCBI): domain Eukaryota; kingdom Viridiplantae; phylum Streptophyta; class Pinopsida; order Cupressales; family Cupressaceae; genus Sequoia; species Sequoia sempervirens. The sequence goes on from VDFB02280647.1 coordinate 12,036, forward strand.
TAAAAATATTTTATCATCTGAATCAAATTATCTTCATAAAATATGAAAATAAACTCAACTATCAACTCTGAAAAAGATTAAATAAAACATTTATGAAATCAAAAGATATGAATAACAAAGGCAATATCTATTTCAAGATTGATGAAATAAGTACCTTATAATACTTTAGAAAGGAAAATAGGTTTTTGTATTGGATTCTTCAAAAGAGAAGCCTCATTCTCTTCCTTACTGATCCTTGATGGACATCTCTGTAAAATCTCCTTCTTCAATCATCAAAAGAATAGTTTCATATGGATGAAAGTTTTGTACATATATATAGGTTCAACTTTTAAAAAAAGCATGTGAACCGATAGTCAATTATTTTGTGAGTTCCAACATATTTGTGAAGATTACAATCTTAAAAAGTAATATAATGTGATCTATAAGCTAGACAATTATTTGTTAGTTCCAACATAGGTATTTGTAATGATTACAACCCCCAAAAGTAATGGCATGTGAATCAACTTCCTATGATTACAACCCTAAATACTAATAGCATGTGAACCATTAGGTAGTCAATTATTCGTGACTTCCGTCGTAAGTTTGAATATTTATCTGGTAGATGTTTTATGAGTTCCAACCTAAGTACAACCCTAAAAAATAATAACACACGATAACTTAGGTAGTCAACCATTTTGTGAGATTGGATGTAAACATATGTAAGAATTACAACCCTAAAAGATGATGACACATGAATAGCTATATAGAAAATTATTTTGGAAGTCCCAATTATACTATTATGTAACAAATTCTACTACAAGTGTTAAAAAATGAAAATGCTACAATTAATATATATATATTTATTGATATAATTGGTAACTTCTTCTTTTATACCTAAATTTTAGTTTAAGAGATGTTCATAACTATAAATTGTTCTAATAAAAACTAATTTATTATAAATCGATTTTTATAAGTTTAAGGGGAACACCATAAAATAAAAATAAAAGTAAGGATGAAAACTCCATGCTTTTTTAATATAAATATAACTATTTTTTATTAATTACTATAATTATTTTTTACACGTGACACCCTTGGTACCATGGGAAGGTGGGGTGGGGAGAAATCTCTCCGCACCTAATAGTGTGTCATTGTGTAACTCATCCTAAATAGAAGGATAGGAAAGTCTTTTTGATAAGGTTGATAACCCTAAATCTATAGGGAATTAAATTTTACATAGGGAATCTCTCCCCACCTAAAGACCAATAATGTACCACTTTGTAACTCATCCTCTCCCCACCTAAAGATCAATAATGTGTAACTGTGTAACTCAACCGGAATATTATACCGTAATTTTGGGGATATGCCTCTATATATGTGCAACTTTGTAATACATCTCTACTATTATAAAGAAGGTATTGTACCCAAGAAAACATTGCATTTTGATTGCTTTGAAGAGACAGAGAGGAAAGTCTTTCTAATAAGGTTGATAACCCTAAATCTATAGGGAATTTTTCTTTCACAAGAGTTGCAGCGAAGCATTGTTAGTACTTCACCATTCATTTTTTTCGCGCTCTTGCCCTGCTATTGTATTCTGATTTGGTTTCCTTTAGCAATGGGAATGGACAATATACATCGTATTTATATCATTTTTAATATTGGTTCTTTTAATCACTTTTAAGTTTAGCTTGAATCTCAGTATTCTATTTATTATTTATTAGTACAGTTGACAGTCACTAAGCTATGGATTCTAATACTAAATTCATGTGTGTGCCCTACATTTGCAGAATCCTATAGGGATAAATTTATGGAGAGAGAAAACATGCCGGTCGTTCGGTTTGGCACTGGAAGAAGTTCAATCTACCGTGGAGTTACTAAGTGTGTTTGCATTTACTTTTAATATATAGAGAGATTGATTGATGGATATTCAAGTAAAATGCTAGTTTGAAGTAATGTTGTGTGGGACTCAATGCAGGCATAAACGGACAGGGAGATATGAAGCCCATATTTGGGACAACAGCTACCAAAGAGACGGTAATAGCCGTAAGGGTAGACAAGGTTGGTTTTATGAATAAATATTGCACTAGAATTAAACCCTTTTCTTTCTACAGGCCTAAATGGGCTCCAGTAGCTAATAAAATCAGGTACCTTTAGAAAGTTATTCTATAGATTCAGTGCTTTGAAACAAAATCTCTGAGATTTCATTGATGGGCTTCTTTTGAGACGTGTTTTACGAAGTGTGTTATGTTTTGAAACAAGATCTCCAATATATATATTTGTATTGTCTTTAGTAATATAAACAGGTTCTTTCTTGAAAGTATGCATTTGACAACTAGGGTAATTCTTACTTGGATACTAATTAGAGTACTTTAACCGTCTTATTGTGATTCCTCCATTGTGGATAATGATTGGACTCTCCAGTATATCTCGGTAAGCAGATACTTTTAATTAGTTTGTTGTACACGTAGTAAGTGATTTGAGTTCATAGAGTCTGTGAAGTTCCAGATCTGTAATTGAACTGTCCATTGATGTATTGTAGGCGCCTTTGATAAGGAGGAGAAAGCAGCCAGAGCTTATGATCTGGCAGCTCTCAAGTTTTGGGGTCCGTTAACTCAAACAAACTTTCCGGTACAATTTTCTAAGAGTTTTTCTGTTATCTGATACTCTACCATCTCTCATAAAATATTCAGCATGTTATTTTATAACATTTGACTTTCCTGTATCAAATGCAGGTTAAAAAATATGAGGGGGAGTTAAAAAGCATGAAGAACATGTCAAAGCAAGCATGTGTTCAATTTATAAGGAGGTAATTGGGTTTCCTACCATCTATGCAGATTTGTATAGGCCTGTATATCTGGAGAGAGATTTCAGTATCTATCAGGAAGATCAGATCAATTTGGTACAAACTATGTAATAGGTCACAAACCGCTTCTTATGGATTTATCACACTGTTTGATTATTAGGGATTTTTTCGATTTATGTTTACAAAATTTAAAAACGATAAATAGTTTTTTCAATTCATTATAATTATTATTTGATTGTGTACAATTATTGATTGTAAATGTGTTTTTTTCTCAAAGCCCAATCAATTTTGCAGGACTAGCACTAGCTTTTCAAGTGGGGCATCAATCTACCGCGGAGTGACACGGTTTGGATTGAATAGTTTACGTAGATGAACTTATAATATTATCTTAAACATTGATATGGAAAGGTGAAATTAGTTTGTCACTGATAAGCCAATTAATATAAATGCCAGAATTGACGTAACGTAGCTCTACAAATCCTTCATATGATTTGGCAGACATCATAATGATGGAAAGTGGCAGGCTAGGGTTGGGAGAGTTGCAGGGAGCAAGCATTGTTATCTGGGATCATTCAGTGAGCACATCTCTCTCAGTTTGTAGTATAATGTTTATACAACACATTGAGCTTTTGTTTCATTATAAATGCATCCAATAATAAAACCAGATGAAAACGCTAATGATTCTTGTTTGAACTCACAGACACAGAGGAAGAGGCTGCCGAAGCTTATGACATTGCCTCCATTAAATTAAAAGGAGAAAGTGCCATTACGAACTTTGAAAAAAATCGATATGATGTGCAAGCCATTATGAGCAGCACACTGCCCATAGGAGGAAAATCAAAGAGGATTAATGTTGAAGAAGTACAAAATGAGGGCAACACTGGGAACACATCTTCCTGCACAGACAATAGTGCACCTACAGCTCCATTCAGTTATATTAAAAAAGGATCAGTCGTTTCAAAAGCACCACCAGCTTTTGAAAACATGCTGTCTTTGAGTACTTCCACATTCTACTCCGCCGGGGAGTCCTCAGGTCTTGTGAGAGCTGGTCATGAGAAAGTGAATGAGGATTCAGAATGTGAGCCTCATGCAGGAGCAGCATGTCAACGTCCTATTATGTTCAATATCTGGAGCGACATAAGGATGTCAAAATCTTAGCATTTTGAAATACTAAGATTATTCTGGTTAAGACAATAATCTTTTTACTTTTGGTACTGTGGATAGTCCCATGGCACCTTCAGAACTTATTTTATCATGTTTTTCACAATTTTAAGACATAGACTTGGTCCTTCGCGATATATCTAATTTTGGAGGAGCTTTTCGCAGGAGATTTCTCTCTACTTTATACGATATGCTGAACATTAAGTAATGCAAAGTTTTTGAAATTATATTCTTGTGATTTTTTTGTGAGTGTCTTATTTAAGATTGAATTTAGGTTATGTTATGTTGAAAACATTTTAGTAATGTGAAGTTTTTGAAATTATATTATTGTGATCAATTATATTGTTGTGATTGTTTTATTGAGTTTTTTATTATAAGGTTGAATTAAATCATACCATTGATAAGAGTAATATATTGAACATTAAGTAATGCAGTTTTTTCCAAACTGTACTATTGTGATTTCTTTATAGAATGTTTTATTCTATGACTAAATTAGGTCCTGCTTACAATAAGTGTAATGTGTTGAACATTAAGTAATGTGAAATTTTTCAAATTATATTGCTGTGACTTTTTTTTACTGATTGCTTAATTTTAAGATCAAATTAGGTCATACTTATAATAAGTGCAATACCTTGAACATTATGAGTATTTCAAAGTTTTTCAAAGTATACTATTGAGACTTCTTTACTGAGTGTTTTATTTAAAAGTACAATATGTTGAACATTCAAACAATACAAAACTTTCCAACCTATAATATTGTGACTTATTTACTAAGTGCTTTATTTAAAGGCCAAGTTAGCTCATGCTTAGAACAAGTGGTTGAGAAATAGGATTGAGAACAAAATTGATAGCATACAATATTATTTTCTTAAAGAATACATTTTTTATATATGATTGAACTTATAGTGTGATAGATATAATATATAGAAGCATTTTATGTTATGATGTGAAGAAATAGAAGGAAAATTATTTAAAGATTTAATATATTTTTTACATATAAAAATTATAGTTAAAAATAATTAAAATAGGTGTAGAAAATTAATTAATTTAAAAGTAAAAATAAAATAATTATAAAAATAAGAAATATGTACAAAATAAAATAACTCTTTAACTAAAAAAAATGTAAACAATAAATATAGAACTAAAATAAATTATTTGTCTATACATATAATAAATAAAATCTTTATAAATAAACTAAAATTAACATAATTATTTTAATTATATATATTTTTATAGATTCTTCTAAAATATCATCACTGCATACAAGGTATTGGCTTCTTTATAATATAGGTAAGGGATCACACAGCACACAATATGGTATTTTGTCATTGGAGATGAGTTACTCACTCATTATGCCTATTTGTACTAACTGTACTTTACAGGGTAATGATATTGCTCAAGACAAGCTTGGATCCAGTGCACAGTTTTACAAGTTACACAAGTGCTTAAAGTTTGATATAATGTATGATGTAAAGTTTATGCTTGTCAACCATATGGTGAAAAATCTAATGCACAAGGCTTTACCTTTGAAGCCCACGATATATTCTACAGGTTACCCTTTGATATAGCATTCCCACTTTGAAGCCCTTTTGATAGTGTTCAAAAAATAATGTGGCCTTGAAATCATGTAACTTGGCATATATTGTATCTGAGGTGGCACTGACGATGGTTGACATGACAAATAATCTTGGTATAGTAGCATTGTTCACATGCCATGGGCATCATGAAATGGTAATGTTGAGTGAGGTGGCATGACAAGTAAGCAAGTTGATCGTATTTTGACTAGGTGTGAAATTGAATGACATTAATGTAATCCCTGCATGCATTTACTATCATTGAAAAACAGGAGAAGCTTCTTGGAGAGATATTGAATGAATTTCTTTCATTTACATTGAATTACGCCAACTGCGGCTAGTGAAATTGTGGCAGTTTTGAGAGTTGACTGTTTTACAGGTATGTTTCATATGCTTTTATTTTAGATGCTTTTTCTAAATGGATTTATTCAATCTATGAGCTCTTTTTAAATTATTGTTGTAAGTTATTTTGAAAGTTAGAACCATCAAAAACTTTAATCTTGAAGCTTGTTGGCATGACTTTCTTGCATGCTCTTCATTATTCAATAACTCATTGTTTACAAAACAATGTATGCTTTATTTCGGTTTCATTATGATATAACGGAAATGATTGACATCTCAGACAGTAATTTGTGTTTTAGGTCTTTTTGTTGAAGAAGGTACAATTCAATGTTTTTACTTTTCTTGTTCGTTTGTCTGCTTTGAAGGCTTGATTTATATAGTTCTATTGGGCCACCTGTGACTAGTGAAGCTGTCATAGTTTTGTTTATATTCATAATAGGTTACAGAATTGATCATTTTGATTAGCCATACAGGATTGCAAAATTTACAGTCTTGTGAGCTAACTATACATGGTTCATTTTTACATAGATCTTTTGCAAGACTTTTTGCATAATCTATTAACTAGCTTTTTTACAATAGCGTAACTTTTTGAAAAAAGTGCACATCAGAACAACATCTTCTTTAATCTTATTTCAGCTTTCTCATTCTTTCAGCTTCTTTTGTTGCAACTTTTAGGGTCCTTCAAAATGTATTTTAATCCAGGTTTGCAGAATAACCATTGATTTGCTTGGATCTGATCCTCTTTGCTCTCCACTTTACCATTCTTCATAAGCTTCTGGAACTTTTCTTTGGCAACCTCCAACATAATAGAAACCTGCACATACACATTGTGTTTTGTGAGTCTTCTATTAGACTCAGTAAGTATCCTCCTAGTGCCTTGAAATTTTTCTGCATTTCTAGATTTCCAAAGATGCCACATAATTTCAGTAGTTAGAATCAGCCAAAACATATTAGGAGCCTTTCCTACATTTCCAATTTTCCCCATGATAATATTTTTAATCTTGTTTTCTTTTTTGTCCCCCCACCCAAACAGATCAATTTGAAACAAATTCCAAATTTCTTTAGCATGAAAACATTCAAAGAATAAATGAAAGACAGATTCAGATTTTTTACACATCACAAATAGAAGCATTACTTTTAGGATCAAAATCTGGTAACTTTTGCAACAAAAGCATCCACCTGAAGCCTACTTTTTTGGGTTCAAGAAAATTACCCCAACTGATAGAAAAGATCTTTTCCCATTGCTTCTGATTTAAGCTTAGCTTCCAGTTTTTATTAAGCTGCTCCGACAGGTTAGGGGAGCTATCAATAGCTTTATATATTTCTTTTGCTTTTAGCTTGGTGAAGTCTTTGCCTTTTAGCCACAATAAATCTTGACTACTATTTGCTAACCTTGGAGTTGAAAGATTGAAGTTATGATTTTTTAGTCTTTCATATGTTCTTTTTTGGGTTTGGGGATTATTGAATTTTAGTTTTAAGGTCTCCCAGCTGATTAACCCACCATTCTCAAAGACGTTGACCAAAGAGATACCTTTTTTATTCCATTCTTTAGCCGAGCAGCCCTACAGAAGAGCCAAAGGCTTATTATTATGGTAGATATTCCACTAGAGAGACCTGTTGAGAATGTTCTTATTTAGCTCACTGTCAATTGGAAACTTACAGAGCAATTTTTCTTTACACAATTCCCAGGCTTTCCACAAGCTTCTGAAGACCCTAGACCCTGCCGATGAGACCGGGAAGTTGCCAAATAAGAGATCTGTGATGGGCAGATCCTTCCAAGCTTTTGATTTGCTGGGGACCCAACTGCTGATATTATTCCTCACAAGAACCTTTCAAGGTTCATCCCCCACAAGACTTTTGCATATCCATTTGGTAGCAAGGGAAATCTCCTGCTTTTTGATGTCTTTTAACCCCAGACCACCTTTCTGCTTATCCAAGCATCACCACTCCCAACATACTGCATGCCTTTTCTTGCACCCTTTGCCATTTGACCAGAGAATTTGCCTTATACATTTCTGAATTTCATTAACTTGGTATCCACTGAAAATCCAGACTGAAGCATAATAGATATTATAAGAAGAAAGGATTTTCTGGAACACCTACACCCTTCCTGCAATTGAAAGGTACTACTTATTCCAGGCCTCCAGTTTCTTGAAGATTTTACTTTTCAACCAATCCCACATGTCCTTTAAGTTAGGATTTAGGGAAAAAGGTATCCCAAGATACCTGACAATCTTACTGCCCCCCCTCCCCCATTGGAATTCATGTTCCTCCACCCATGCTGGCTGAAGCGATTCCCAACTTAGCAAGGTGGTTTTTGCCTTAGATATTTTAGCTCCAGCTGCTCTGGCATAAAGGTCCATCTTTTTTAGCAGGTTATAAAAGTTTTCCTTGTCAAGTTTCATGAAGAGAGTTGTGTCATCAACAAATTGTGCATTCAATAATTCTTCCTTATTAGGGAGGGAGATGCCTTGTACTCTAGGGCTCAAGGTGGGGTCTCTTAGGATGTAGTGCAGGGCATCAACAACAATGACAAAAAGGGAAGGAGCAAGGGGGCACCCTTGTCTTATGGATCTTTACAGGGTAATCTCCTTTGTTAGGCCACCATTGACTTCAATTCTAGCTGAGGCATCTTTCAAGAGGGTACTAACCATTTGACATAGCTCACCTAGAAAGCCAAATGCTTCCAAAACCATCATAATGAAGGGCCACTCCACCCTGTCATAAGCCTTCTCAAAGTCCAGCAGGAGCATACCAATATTTTGGTTGGAAGTCCTGGCCCACTCCATTGCTTCCCAGCTGTTAACAGGTTTTCTAAAATGTACCTTCCTTTTATAAAGCCCGTTTGGGTGTTATTAATGACTTCCAGAAGAACCAAGGCTAATCTTTGGGAGATGGTCTTAGCCAGAATCTTATAAGAAACATTTAAAAGTGTGATCGGCCTCCAATTTTTCACCAAGGTTTTATATCCCCCTTTGGGGATGAGCTTTATGATGCCTTGGTTGATTTCTTTACCTAGTGAACCAGCTTCAAGGGCCTCATTATAGACTTGCAGTAGGTCTTTGCTAACCCACTCAACATTCACCTTATAGAACTCTGCAGGCAACCCATCTATCCCAGGTGCCTTGTCATTGGAGATTGAGAGTATTGTGTTTTTAATCTCCTCCTTCGACAAAGGCTTTCCCAACATGTCTGCCATTTCTTTAGTCACTTTCCTTGGGATTAGATTTCTGCAATTTTCTCTAGCTTCAACACAGGGGGGTATTGGATTCTGTTCTTAAAAGGATTTTATAGAATTGGAAGAATTTCCCTTTGATGCCCTCTAGGTCTTTAACCAACCCTTCTTCATCCCAGACAACACTAACTTGCTCTTTGATTTCCTTATCTTTCAAGGCTTTGAAGAAATTTTTTGAGCCTTTATCCCCAAGGGCTGCCCAGTTCAGCCTCGCCCTCTTCTTTAAACCTTGGTCCTTATAGTTTTGGATTTTCCTTAACCCTCCTCTGATGCTAATAATCTCTTCATTTATTTTCATTATTTTGGGGATCATCTTGGAGAAGCTCCTCCACAAGGAAGAGTTTTTCCTATAACAGTGTCTCTTCCTTTCTCCTGTCCTTTTCCTTTCTTGCCCCAATGGTTGGAAAAATCTTTTGCCAACTTCTCATATTCATGTTCCATCTTTCAATAGCAGACTTGTCCTTAAGGACCCACTTATTTATTTCTCTTAGGGTAAATATTGCACTATTGCAGTCCTCATCCCTCAGAAGGCTGGTGTTGAGGATGAATTTTTCTGTTCTTTTGGGAGGGGTGTAGATTTTATCTCCAAAAGCCAATCTTGCAGTAATGGGGTGATGATTAGAGAGTCTAGGGGTTAACTTTAACTCTTGAGCTTGAGTCTTCCACTAGGTCAAAGGAGAAAAGGTTCTTATTAGCATAGAACCTATCAAGCCTACAATATATCCTTCTGCTACCACTCTGAGAATTGCACCAGGTGTACCAGATTTCTTTGTTCTCTTTCTTGGTTCCTTCTAGAGGGTCAAAAATATTTAGCTTGTTTTTCATCTTATACCAAAAAAACTTTTCATTTCCTTTCCACCCCATATCAGCTCCACCTACCTTGTCCTCATGATTCTCCACCATATTAAAGTCACCTCCCAACACCCAAGGGATGTTAGGGAGCCTGCTCAACCAATCCCAGATCTCACACCTTTGCCTATACTCATTCGGGGCATAAATGGAGCAAACCCCAAACTTTATATTCTCAAATTCCAAGTAGATCCAGACTGCCCTATTACAGAGTGAGCTACCCTGATCCTTCACCCAATTTTTCCACTTGTTGGCCAGAAGAATTGTAAAACCACCTTTTCCTTTCTCATGATTAGTGAAAAAAAGGTTTGAATCCCTCCAAATGAATTTAAGGTTAGAATCCATGGTGAAGTTGGTTGCTTTAATTTCTTGCAACATTACTATGTCCTTGCTTTTAACCTGGTAAATAAACCTGCTTACACAATATTTCCTATCCTGGGATTCAAGTCCCCTCACATCCCATGAGACACAATTAAGATTCATCAACATCCATGTCCTGAGTTTCCTCTTCTAGGCTCCTGAATCACTCAAAGCATTTGGGGAAGTCACCTCTCCTTTTCTCACCTCTTTTATAAGGGATCAAAGCTTCTTTCTATTTCTTTTTCCTCCCTCTTTTTTTCTGAACTATCCATTCTTTTACAAATGACGTTTTTTCTCCCCCTAAGTCCGGATCACACCCTTCCTTAGGGTCTTGTTTCTCTCCGGCAACTCCCGGGCCTCTTGGTAGGGAAGAAGCTCTTTTAGCAGCTTGCATGGCCTGGGGAGTGTACGCCTCACTGGTTGGAAATAATTTTTTGTTTCCTCTATGTTCCAGACCTGAGTGTTAAAGCTTAAGGTTTTGAGATTATTCTCCCCTCCAGAGGCCATTTTCTTAGTACTGTCTACCGTCACCTTTGGGCTCGGGTCCAGTCGACACTGGGCATCAATGGCATCAGGGCTAACTTTTCTTCATGGGAAGGTTCCTCCATGCAGGTAGGGTTCAAAATTTCCTGTCCTGAAACCCTAAACATTGGCTCAGTGTGGACTGCATCTGAGGCCAAAGGCTCCGAAGACATATGTAGTTTATTAAGGGAATTGTTGTTAACAGTTTCCACAGTTTTAGTTCCCACGGCCTCTAATCCTAAATCTTGCATCATTAAGCACTTTTTTGTTCACATTAATTTGGTTTTTAATTTCTTCCAATACAAGCTCTTGTGCGTTAAGTCTATGGTCCAAGGGAATTGGCCTGTCCTCAAATGGGATGTGGCTGACCCTTGAGTCGGGCATTTCATAGTTTAATGACTCTTTCCTCGGGATTTTTGAGGTCATACCACAGTCCTCCTCAGCCAAGGGACTCACAACTTCCATCATACCCTTCCCGAGCACCAAGCCTTCTTCCTCGGGCGACAAATTTAATGCATTTTCAAGAGCCTTATCCTCGTCTATGTCACTCGTGTCAGTTGTGCATGTGTTATTTCTATTTAGGTTAGGTTTATCGCCATGGGCAGCCTGGTTCGGGTTCATAGACCCCTTGGGCTCCCTGGTCCCTGTCGTTTTCTTATTTCTAATGGGAACAAAACTATTGTTATGAGTAACTTGGTTTAGGTCCATAGACCCCTCGGGCTCCCTGCTTTCAGGATCTCCTCTTTTATTACCATTATTATGGCTTTTAATTATAGGGCAGTTTTTTCTTACATGCCCCTCGCGTTTGCAGAGGAAGCATGCATTCGAACCGCCAAGCATCTCAATTTGGAAATTCAAGATTGAGTTCTCAGTTTCAATTTCAATTTCATTTGGGATTTCAATACCTGAATTTATAGAGATTAAGACCCTCGCATTAAGGTGAGGTAAGGTATTTTTGGAGTCTTCAATTCTCAGAACCCTACCAAATTTCGTAATTAGCTGAGGGATGAAGTTCCACAAAATTAAAGGAAGGCTTTTTAGAGTTATCCATCTCGGGTAAGATAACGCAAGAACTTATTCACATAGTAGATTGGATGACCAGGGAACAACCCTAAACACTGAGTTCCTGACCAACCAAAATTCTTTCTTTACAACATTCTCTTGCATTTCAACACTTTTAAAAGTGATTAAAAAAGGCCTTTTTGAACCATTCTGCAAAAGGAATGAGAAATCCCTAATTTTTTATTCCAGATATTGAGCATCCACTGGTTGAGGTATTTCCTTGCCGGGGTTTTAGAAATGTCAAGTGCAGCGAAAAAAATAACAACTTTCTTTAATCTATAATTTTCATTATCAAGAGCCGAAGCAATGCCATCATTGGGAATCTAGAATTCTTTTTTAAGATTACGAGGAGGGAACTTACCTAATACTCCATCTGGGTTAGGGTTTGGATCGCACTCACCAATGTCCACCATCAGAAAATGAGCCGAATCAGGGAACACCCTCGTACCTTTCTCCACCACAATTTCACTATACGTCTGGCCGCCATTGCTAACTTCGCCAGGAGGATTTAAGAGATTGACAACTGTTCCACGGCGCCGACCGACTGGGGGCCATTCTCTACCATGGGTCGCCCCTCACGAGCGAACCCAATGTAGCAGAAGAGAATGCCACCAACAGGAGTGAAGGCGCCAGGGCGCAGTGCACGGGGCGGGGAGAATCCACCGAGAGGCTGCACCTAGCACAAGGAAGCATAACGCAACAACAAAAATGAATAAACTTGAAAAGAAGCCAAGGCACTAGGGGGAAAAAGGTAAGAAAGACAAACCGTCGATGGCCGTTGGCCATCACGAGGCGAGGGTGTTGTACTGCAACTTGTCAGAGCCCAGTCCTTCCTTCCTATCTCAATACACAATATCATTAGCATCTACATCAAGCTGTCATAGTTTTGAGAGTTGACTAATCAGTTTTCAGGCATTTTTCATATGCTTTTATTTTAGATGCTTTGTTCTATATGGATTTACTCAATTTATGAGCTCTTTTTAAAGTATTGTTGTCATTCTTTGGTGTAAATTTATTTTGAAAGTTCATCATGGTTCCATTAAGAACATGAATGATATTCATTTTTCACATTAATCTAATCAAATCAAGAACATAAATGTGAGTTTAAAAAATAAAATATAGAGAATTTAAATTTTGAAAATGATTTGTGAGAGCATTCCATGCCATTAAACTCAAAGATTATATTAAAAGTTTGAGGAAAAATAATAATTTTCATGATTCAATTAAGAGTACATCCAACAACATAAGTTTTTGATACTATGACTTCAAACATATCAACACCAACAAACTTGGCATCTGACATAAATGTAGCTGCCAATGTTTTCTAAGGATTGTTTATATGGGTGACATCAAGGTACAACCCGCACATGGGTTGGATTTGATGATCTATCCTGCCTTCCAAGCAAATTTTCTGCAATAGTTATTTATTCAAAGTTTCTCTCCAAATGCTAAGGTGTATCTTCTTAGTATAATATGTGTTGGTTTAGTTTATATCAAAATAACTACTAATTTGCTAAAATCTAAAATGAAAATATTATTAACTGAATATATACTAGAACCAACTATATGTTGTTGTCTAGTACCAATTTTCATGGCACCACCCAATGCCATGAGTACAGAGTTCCAATGCCTATAGTTTCTACATGGTTCCACTTCTTTCATAACTTTTGATAGATAAACCATTTTATCTGCCCCAATAATTATTCATATTCCCCATATTTTGGTATTGATGCACATGTGTATTTGGACTTGACAAAAAATAACTCATCTCTCCTCAAAAATTTCCATATACATAATGTTTATATTAATTGAAAATCTAATTTTAAAATTCTCATTTGTATAGTAATAAAATAGAAAATCTGTAAAATGTTCACATTGCTACTAAATCCAAAATCTCTTTTCAATTAAAACTTAAAAATTGGTGAAAATTCCAAAAAATAATCATTTGTAAGTATAATGGTGGTTCTTATGGTCCCAGTTCTAAAATTATTCTTAAATTTCTCTAAAATAAATAGTGATCGAAAAAAATTATATATGGAAATGTACACACTAGTATTAGAGAAGAATTTATTCTCACATCTCTATGCATTTTTCCATTTTCTTAGAGGTTCTTCAAAAAAATTCCCCTCAATTCAGAAAGCGCCTTTAATTTGGATATGTAGTGGTGGAATTTGGAAAGGTTTTGGATCCAATCTATTTTAAGCTAAATGCTTGTTTTTTATACTTTACACTCACTATTCCTTATAGTTTGTTATCTAATTTTTATACTTCATATTCACTATTCCATATGGTTTCACCAGCTCCAGTTCTAATTTAAGAGACTCTTGAGCATTTCTGAAGCCCGTGTTTCATTTGTTAGTAATAGCAGTTGCATATCATTGTTTTATATAAAACCTATGCTTGATCATTTTTTTTATTGACTCCTTTGTTGCATTTCTCTACATTTTTTTGGAAACAATGTCCACTTCCTAGGTCTTACTCTTATTCCTAGGTCTTACTCTTATTGCATTATGTTGTAGATGACAACATGCTTTCTAAGTATGAATCATCAATATATGGTCTCTGTAATTCAGTTGTGTAATCTTAGCTAAAAATACTATTGTTTCATTCTCTAAATCACATGTTATTCTAGATTTCCTTATATTTGCAATTTCATATTCTTGTTCTTGGATGTATCCACAACTTTTATAGCAGCATCATTATGAGAAGAAACCATAGAATAATTTGAACTGTGGGTCACAAAGCCCTAAGAGAAAAACTTAGGGAATAAAACACCATTTGAATGTCCTCATACTAATCAAACAATGACAAAACAAAGGAGTTGATAAATGATCTTCACTAGAACCCTACATCTTCATTTGAATTTCCTACCACAATAATATATACAAACAAATATTTAAGAGAATGTTCATCTCTACTTAACATACAGTGGAAAAATCATGGACAATTGACAAGTGATATTGTCCTTTCTCACTATTGTATATGGTGGAGCCCTAAAAAATTTCATGGTTCCATTAGTTCCATGGTCATATTTTGGCTACTTGTATGTTGTTGCCACTATGGTTTTGGGTTTAAGGATTTTATACACTTTGCCACCCTTGGTTATCCTTCATTTTATGTTTTCGCATTGACCAGCTAAACCAGTTTACCAGTCACTTAAGTGCCTTCTTATGGTCTTTATCACCATTTTAAAACTGGCCCCAACACCTTGGTCACCATCAAGCCTAGTGGGTCCATCTTTTATGAACAATTTTTACTCACATGTTTTTTAGAGTTCTTAAGTGACACGCGATGAGCGATGAAGTTAAGTTCTCAACCCATCGCTGGCCTTTGCACTATTACCAGTTACATCATGCCATTTTAAAGAGAACCTGTGACTATCAATAGATGGACTTCCTTCCCATTGTGTGGCCTTATTCTATCACATGTTGAGATTACTCACTAAGGTATAAAGACACAATGAGCAATGGAATTCAATTCTTCAACTAAGATCCTCTCACACTCAAAGATCAAGGGCTGAGATCTCATCACTTGCTTCCAAGCCATCGCTTGATGAGGCCTTAGTGTAAAACGGAAAAATGTGATGAGTGATACTCATGGAATGTGGAGAGATACACGTGGCATTTCCTTAGCTCATCAAGGTACATATCAAATCACTAGTAGGGCCTCATGGAGAATATGAAAGTTGTGAGCTGTTAGATGAAATTTTTGCATAAGTGAATCAACGACCCAAATTCAAAAAAGAACGACCAACTTATGGAGTAATTTTTCACTCACACAAGCCTTCTTGCACCATTAATGGTGGGTGTACTAGGCCGCATTCATAAAAAAGGGGGTTTTCATTTGTATGATTTTCTCATTTGAATGATTGAGGAGTTGAAGAAGAGTTCAAAACAACGAGAGCCAAAGTTAACAAAAATTGTAGAGGAGTTTTCCCTAGTGAGTTGCTCTCAAGCCCCACTAGTTTCTTTTGTACTTTGCAAGAGCTAGTGTATTGAACCAAAGTGTTTGAATTGCTTTCAAAGGTTAATTAGGGTTTTTGGCTTCTTTGATTAAGTATAGTTTCTTAAATTGGGTGGAACTATATTTGAACTTGAATTTGAGCTTCCAATACTATAGTAGTAGTCCCAAACCTAGTTTAACTCCAAACCAAAAAAAAAAACCTGAAGAAGCCAAGATAAGTCAACTTGGTGAATTGTTGTCTTCAAAGCCTATGCCTAAGAAGAAAAAGTAGAAGGTCTCTCATGACCTGCCCCAAATATCTAAAGTGATTGAGAAGAAAGAGGGGAAACTGAAGGACTACACCCACTTCATGGATAAGTTCCAACCACCAGACATCAAGGCAAGTGGTAGGAAGGGTACAGGGGAAGGAATACTAACTACCAATTTCAAGGACCTTGCAGATGGAATTGGTGATACCAAAGTCTAGATGGGATTTGTTTATGTATGATTTCACAAGAAGAGATGCCCGACATCTTGGTAAAAATGTATGGGGTTATGATTTAGGGAAATTGGTTGTCCCTAATGTCTTTGTGGAGGTAGAATTGATACTGCACCTTATAGATATGTATGTCGATATGAACAAGGTAATCACAAACATTGAGGGTAGGAGCATTTTGGAAATAAAGGTAAGCAAAGTTGTGGAATTTTTCAAAATGACACCTGATGCTAGTGAAAAGATCAACATGGAGAAGTTCCAAAAGGCATATGTAGATCATAGGGTTGGAATCCGAAGAGGTAAATTGAAAAGGTATAGATGAGATAAGGGTGTTTTGTTTGCACTCAAAGAAGTTGAACCCTTAGATTGTGAAGAATTTGTGGATCAACTATTTTAGATACACATACTTCATGTTGTGTTAGGTGCTTTGGGTGAAGTGTGATGGAAGGATAACTTCACCCCTATTGTTTATAATTATGGACATTCAACATAAGAATAAACACACATGGTTCAACTATGCTACCAAAGTTGCTAACCAGTTACACTATGATTTGGTAAGGTTGAAGGAGAGGAGAACGCCATTGGCATTCAAACATTACTCACTGTTGATGCATATGATATTATATCAGGGACGAGAAGTATTTTTCAAGGCCATGAGATTAAGAAAACTAGATGAAAGGAATAATACATTTCATGTCCAAATGTGGACACATATTTGGGACTTACATTGCCCAAATTCAAATTATGCAGGGTTTTGCAACACCATAAAACACACTATTCTAGTACAAATGGTTGTTGCACTGACTGAAAGGATTTCTAGAACAATTCAAGCACTGTTGAAGTCAAGAGCATATGTTGATGACCCAAATTATGAGTGCAATTGGGGAGATTGGTATCTGTATGAGGATTGCACAGTTTTTAAATGTTATGGGACTCATGTGGCTCCACATATATTGCCTATGTTTGTTTTTGACAAGCTAGCTTTCATTGAGATAATGTGGCAAGTGGATCATTCTAATGCAAAAAACTTTAGGTTGTTTAGAAAGGCTTCCATCATTGCATCAAATTTCTCCTTTGACTATTTTGTTGTATTGACAAAGGAGGCATATGAGGTATTTGGTATAAAATCAATAATATGAGAATGAGAGAAATGTCTACTAGAAAATTTTATCCAAAAGGACACATCAATAGAGAAAAGATAAAAAAGGGGAATCTCTGGATATGGACCTCATTCCTTTTTCTTCAGGGAAGATGTGATAAGGAATCTACCAACACTTGCTGCTATTTAGGATAGAGAAAGGGTTTGGATGAAAATTGTTGAGGTTGAGCATAGGGCTTCTACAAATAATTCTTATTATGAAAGCCCCTACAAGCACTTCACAGACAAATTTAAAAGGATGGAAATAGTCCTAAGTGATTTTAGTGATGGTAATCTTCTGAAAAAGGTGTAACAAGCAGAGCAACTGGCTCAAAAGGCCCTATAGGAGAATTTAGTGAAAAATGGTAGTTAATCAAAGGAGCCCGCAACACTAGAAGAGCAACAACCAATAGATATTGAAGATACTCATGTTATGGAGTTGCCTCCTACAAATGTTGATGAAACACAAGATGTTGAGGAAAACGTACAACAACCATCTGTTGAATCAATGCCTCTTGAGCAAGGGGTAGAGTCTGATTTTTCTCAACCTGATATTGGAGATGTGATGGAACCATTTGTTTTGGATGATATGTTAGTACCTTGGGAGTATGATGAAAGCTAGGATAATGATGCATGAGTTTTAGCCTATGCCAAATTCCTAGAGGATGATTCTTTTGCACATCCAAAGAATTCAGAGAGTACATCGATGAGTTGAAAGCTAAAGAAATAAATGAGAGGATACAAAATCCCCTAGAAGGAATGGATCCTTTACAGGAGGAAGAAGTCAAGAAAGGGACTGAATAGGAAATTATCCAAAAAATTGAGCGAATGAATCCAAGGGAAGCTAGGAGACTAGTCAAATATAGTGGAGTATTAGTAATGTCAGGATGGAACCTATCCTCAATCATTGCTCTGGACGCAATCAAAAGTGGCCCAAATGCTATGGTGTCAAAGGAGACTTTTGATGAGAAAAATTCTGGTTCATGGTTTAGCCCCAATTTACATGCATTAGCTATTTGCTCATTAAGACTAGATTCAAGGAGATGTAGACTCAACGAGAATGATTGGCATGACAGGGGATTTGTTTATATGAAGGGATTCAGAAATGACAGCTCCACAAGCTACAAGTTTGAAAATGCATACAACCATGTTGAGTGTTGATACTATGGAGATCTCTTAGGCCAGATATATGAAATTGTTGGAAAAGCATAACAAACTAGTTGAGGAATACAATAAGTTGAAGGCTACTGCGGTTAGGGTAGGCCAAAAAACTCTACCTATTTCCCCTTCTACCACCTCATAGCAAGATAAAGAAACCTTCTAATTAAGAATTACTGCTTTGAAGGTTGAACTCAAAATAGCCAAGTTTGAGAGGAACATGCTCCAAGAAAATATGAACAAGATTACAAAGGATATGGCTGATGAAATCTTAGGTCACAGATTGACCAAGGAAACCCTTAAAGTAAAAGTTACATGGCCAACCTATAAAGGAATACATGAGGCATTTGAAAGGTTCCAACATGTTGAAAAGGTTTTTTAGAACACTTGGAATAAGTGGATAGGTAGATTGAACAGTTTAAAGGAGATACAAGCAAATGCAAAGGATGACCCTGAAGTTCCAACAAATCTTCAAGACATCATAAGAGGAATTGAAATGATTGGTGAGGTTACAGACTCTCATGAATGAATTGGTGGGCAACTACAAGTTAAAATCAAGGCCTTTAGGGATATGGAGGAATGTGGTATGCCCAAGATCATTAATGAAGATGGAACACTCAAAGAGTATGAACCATGGAGGGATTTCCTTAGGCGTCAAACTATTACAGGTCCACATATAGCATACATTGATAACAAGTTGGACTTAACTGTGCTAAATGGCATAATTGATAAATTAATCATAATTCAGGTTGACATGGACACTTTTGTGAAAGAGGCTAGAGTAGTCATTGATGCAAGGTATCATGCATACAACACAAAGGTGCAACATTTATTGGATATCAACTGGCCTATACAAAGGATGAGTATAAGAATTGGCTAGAAAAGTATGTTGATTAAGCCATAAAGGTGGTGAGATAGATATAGAACATGGTCTAGTATTGTACAAGTTTGGCCTTTGAAATAACTATATTGAAAAAATCTATATCTTATCAAACTTGAAAGTGTGCACGTGGAAATCCAGCCAATCCTCTCTTTCTGCTTTATGTTGTTTTTCTACTTTCATATTCTCCACTTTTGTTGAGTAAGGTGATGATGTGGATGAGGATGTGAATTCAATAAGATCCTATAAGTTTTGTCATTTTGTATTTCCCCCTATTTCTTCAAGTGTAAATATAACTTCCTGGGGGTTGAAATGAAATGAAATACTCTTGAAATACAAACTGAAATGTAATGTGACCAACAAATAGCTCAAAGCTTATTGCTTTGTTGATCTTATAAAAGGGAATTTAAGGCTATTGTGTAGGGGTCTTTGAAAATTTTGGTTGATCTCAGGTAGTTTAGCATATGTCTTGATGAAGTATAATCAGAATACAATGGATATAGAATCGCTTGTAGAGTCTTAGGTTATGGGTTTATATTTATAGTCAGCTTAAAGGTTTTGCAACTATTGTAGCATTTGAGTTTCAATAATGGAGAATTACAAGCATATTGTGTCTCATGGATTTTCTCATGAATTAGAAATGAAATGATCAAGGGTTATTTTATTGGTCTCCAATTAATATGCTTAGATGTATGTTTTCATTTTTTCTTCAATTCAAGTAGTTGATTTAAATGCTTAAATGCAGTCACTATTTTGTGTGTTAATTCATAGAATCTCTAAGTATTTTCTGTAGGCAAGGTTTGAGTTATGAATTTGTAATGCAAATCCATAATACTTTGCAAATGTTGAATTCCTTTGTGATTGCATTATAGTATGTTGTGAATTTGACCTCGCCACATTAGGATAATGCATTGTTCTATATGTTAGGTGGAATTGAAATATCTCTAGTCAACTAGATTGCATCAAAGAATAATTCATTTAATTGAAATCACACATAAAATGATGATGGATGTTGTAGTTTTTGTTTGAGTTTCCTATTCTCTACTCCAAGTTGTAAAGGTGTAAAGGATTTTCCAATTCCATGATACAATTTGTCACTTGTCGAGTCATAGATATAAGAATATTTATGTTTAAAATGCAATGCACGTCTAAGTCTAATGAAGAAATGTTCTAAGTGCATTATGGGATCACCCTCCCGGATTTTGCAGAGCCTGAAGTGCAAGAGGAAAGATTGATTGCTTTCTCTCATTCGTTGGCTAACCCATTTTATGTTGCTGATAATTGGAATTGGAAAATCCATAGGCTTCCTTGAAGATCTGGTTGGTATTTACAAGAGCCAACAAATTGGCGACTCTATTGTGGAATTTTTCTAAAATTTAACATCCCTAGTGCAGATCCGGTACAGTCAGAGTCAAATGTTTTGTAACTTTTCATTGGAAGAATTATTGGTTCACACTTTGAAGTTACATATGTCATATTCCATTTATGCATCTAGTTATGTTCAATTCTATCATAGTGTGTTAGGTTATGTTTAGAATTTTCTTTGAGGTCACAAATACTAAGTCAAAATATAATCAATTCTTATTTCCCAACATTTTGGGTGGTGACTCTGAAGTTTCTCATACCAGTACGATGACAATCTCTCGAAAGAATCCTGAGGAGAAGGATTTTGACATAGCAGTTGACACCATGCCAAGAACAAGAAGTCACACAAAGAAACATCTTGAGAAGCAGTTGGAACCCAAAGTTGCAAAGGATAAACAACCTTTATGGAAGAAGAAAACTATTGAATTAGGTAAGTCTATCGAATCTCTTGCTGAATCATCTCCTAGCTTCAATAATTAAGTAAATAGTATAAATACTAATGAGAATTCAAATGAGGGGAGAATGCTCGAGGGGGGGTTAGGGAATTTTTCCTGTTGAATGAGTGTTTGACAAAGAGCTAGGTATTTCTAGAGAGGAAGATAGATGAGGATTTTGGGAGAACAATAAGAAGTTCTTAGAACCACCAACACTTGGAGTTGGGTCTCTTTTTAATGGGGGAAATTTTAATATAAGAGGAGAGCTACCAAATCTAGAAATACTTATTCCCACTAAGGTAGATCTAGTTGATCAAACATTTCATACCCCAACACCGAGTGAGTATGAAGATTTCTTAGAAAATGAAGAGGATATTGACAAGGATATGCAAGCCTTGGAGGACGAAGAAAATTGGCTTGTTGAGCAAGAAGAAAAGAAGAGATTAAATTAATTGAAGGAGAAGGAGGACATGATTAGAGCCAAGCAGCATGAGAGGGATATTAGGAGACAAAAAGTTTAGAAGATGAGAGAAGATGTTGATAGGCATAAGGCCTTTGAAGAGAATGTTGCCAAAGTAGCAGCCCAAGCTACCCCTAAAATTCCTAAAGTAACAGTTCATATGGAAACCTCTAGTGCTAGCACTTATGCTACAACCGTTACCACTGCCAAAACCATTGATCCTCCTAAGAAAACATCATTTATAGATCATGGGAAGAAACCCATGGACTAGACCCAGAAGAATACTTTCAATACATTCACCACTGGTCAATACTAATATAAATACCCACACCAAATCTACAAAAATCCTGTAAATAATCCCAAATTTGACCCCATTTCGTTCACTACACCCCTAAACTCTAAAATCACAAAATTGCAGCTAGTGAATGAGAAGTTGCAGGAAGATTAGAAGAAGGCTGAAATTGAAGCAACCAATGCAGAAATGGCCAAGAAGATTGACTTCCTTAAAATTTCTATACCAACTCTAGAGCCTTCGAGCTCTGGGAAGAATGATAGTGGATCTCACAAGAAGAAATCAAGAGGCCATACTCCTGGTGGAGGTGGTGGTGGAAACCAGGGTGGTGGAGGTAGACCTGAGGTAACAAGAATAATAGTTATCATTTTGAGGATGATGAAGAATATAAGAAAAAGAATGGTGGTAAAAATATAAATGGAAGAGGTACAAAAGCAAATCAATTTGACAATAAGAGGGAGAATGAACAAAGGGATAATCATGGGGATAGACATCCCAGGGGGCCACCTCAAACTGATAGGTATAGGAAATTATGTTGTGAAAATATCCCTGGTTACCCAAGCCCTATACTAGATAATGCGAGGAAGCATCTCCATAAATTTACTGGTAATAATGATTTTAGTGGTGAAGATCACTTGAAACCCTTCCAAATTTTTTTGGAAGACTTTGAATTATGGGACGATGATGTCGCCATGAAATAATTTATGCAATCCTTAATCGAGGATGCAAGGGATTGGTATAGGGGGTTACCAGATGTGAGTATTGATTCAAAGGAGTCTTTCTACAAAGTTTTCATAGAGTATTATGGGGATCAAACTAATCCTAGGTTTATATTGAATGACTTCAATAATATCACTAAGGGACACAATGAGTCAATCACTGAATTCAACACAAGATTTCATAAGTCTATGAATAGAGTACCTGCCTATCTATGGCCTAATGCTGATGCATGTTTGGTGACTTATTGTAATGCTCATGACTATAAGATGTTTTATTTACTTAGGTATAAGAACCCACAAAATTTGAGAGAGGCCTACAAGATGACAATCAACATTGAAAACAATAGGAGAGCCTTTGGAAAACTAGGAAGAAGAGAAGACCCCAAGGCCTCAAAAAATTTAAGATCTCACAATGATAAAGTTGGTAAAACAATAGATCCATATGAAAAGATGGATCAGGTTCTTAATTTATTACAAAAAGCAGCTAAAAATGATAGGCCATAATTCTAGAGAAATGAAAGGCCCCCGAGATTGTAGGATTACCCCTATAATACAAACTGGTATTGTAGACATCCAAATTTGGACACTTAATTTATCCAAATTTATCACTTTTCATCTAAACATCCTCTTATATGAGTTAATTAAGTAATATTGCTATTATTTAATTAATATCTTTAATTTTGCCAAATCCCTAAGGTATTTAATTAATAATTAAATACCTTACCCTCCTTAATCCTCTTTTCATCAAATGAATTAAATAAATATTACATTTATTTAATTCCTCACATGTCATTTTCATCTAATCCTAATCCATCTCTTAATCTCTTCATTAAGAATGTGTACATGCCTAATCCTTGATTAGGATGTGTCACATCCTCCAACTTTTGCAAGTTGGCTTCTAATCCTCATTAACCCCTAATTATCTTCTAATTACTGATTAATTAACCTTAATCAGTACCTTGGTCAACTCTCTCCATCCCCCAAGGAATTTTTAATTCCTTTTTATTCCTCCAATAATCCCTTTTCCCATGCATCTTCTAGAATCTTTGATTTGTCACATCAAGTCACATGTGACAATCTCCCACCTTTTGGGAACATTGTCTTATCCACTAGATTCTTCCAATCATTGTGAATTTAAAATTCACTTTTATTCACCCAAGATTCTTCCCATCTCCCAATGTACTTGGAAGGTACTTGTCCTTCCTCCACATCATGTACCTCTCTTCCACATCACCTACACATCATCCTACCTTTATCCACTTCACCATCCACATGTCAAGATGTGAGGGCTTGTGAGTTCTCAACTCACCATAGCCCTTCATCTTGACCTTGTTGGATGAATCTTGACCGTTGAATTCTCTAAAGAATTCAAATTCTTCTATAAATACCCCCTCCTTAAGGGAATTTTAAAACACTTAGCCATTTGATAACTACATGCTGCCAATTTGCATTCTCACTCATTCACTATCATCTAGCTATTCATTCTAATCATTTTGCACATCCAATCTTGCATTTAGTCACTCAAGGAGCCATCTAAGGAGCACACAAAATCATCTCAATCAAGGGCCAATCAAGGAGACATCAACAACAAGGAAGGTGAAATCATTTGTATCTTGTTTTGTCCATTTTCCTTCTTGTTTTATTACTCTTTTGGCTAATCTTGAAGTGTCCTTGGTCTTTTATCACTTGCATTTTTAAGTTATTTTGCGCATTAGAGTAGGGTAAAATTCTTAGGTTCGCATTTCTGGCATGCCCGGTGGGACCCACAAACGGGTTCCTATACTTCACGTTTGCTATTGTTGAGATTTTTGCAGGAACACGTCGCAGTGGGGTGATTATGCCCCTGTTTTTACCGCAGTGGGGCGATTACGCCCCTGTTTTACCGCAGTGGGGCCATTATGCCCCTGTTTTTACTGTAGTGGGGCGTCTGCGCCCTCTTCAATGGCTAAAAATCATTTTTGTGCTAACACGTTACTGCAGTGGGGCGTCTGCGCCCTCTTTGGCTAAAAATCATCTTTGTGCTAATATTTTATTGCAGTGGGGCGTCTGCGCCCTCTTTGGCTGAAAATCATTTTTATGCTAACACTTTACTGTAGTGGGGCGTCTGCGCCCTCTTTGGCTAAAAATCATTTTTGTGCTAATATTTTACTGTAGTGGGGCGTCTGCGCCCTCTTTGGCTAAAAATCATTTTTGTGCTAACACTTTACTGTAGTGGGGCATCTGCGCCCTCTTGGGCTAAAAATTGTTTTTGTGCTAATACTTTACTGCAGTGGGGCGTCTGCGTCCTCTTGGGCTAAAAATTATTTTTGTGCTAATACTTTACTGCAGTGGGGCGTCTGCGCCCTCTTGGGCTAAAAATTGTTTTTGTGCTAATACTTTACTACAGTGGGGCATCTGCGCCCTCTTGGGCTGAAAATTGTTTTTGTGCTAATACTTTACTGCAGTGGGGCGTTTGCGCCCTCTTGGGCTGAAAATTGTTTTTGTGCTAATACTTTACTGCAGTGGGGCGTTTGCGCCCTCTTGGGCTGAAAATTGTTTTTGTGCTAATACTTTTCTGTAGTGAGGTGATTACGCCCCCTGGGCTGAAATTTGTGCTCACTTTTTTGTAGTGGGGCAACTACGCCCCTGTTTTTACCGCAGTGGGGTGATTACGCCCCTGTTTTTATTGCAGTGAGGTGATTACGCCCCTGATTTGCTGCAGAAGGGCGACTGTGCCCCTTGGAAGGTAAAACTGTTATCTTGGCTTCAGTTTTTTGTTGCTATTTTCTCCCTAACATTGTTCTTGCAAGGATACATGTGTTTTTTGCTAACTTTTTACAGCATATTCTTATGAAGTTGATGGAGAAAGCGAGATAAAATATCTAATATTTGCTTGCAGGGCTATTCATTTGCTCAAACCTTTTAAATTATCCTTGCTATTTGCATTAATCTAAGAACATAGTTTAATAAGAGGGAGTAATATTTATTGCTTGTTGTGCTTGTCTTTTTGTGTTACCCAAAGGGAGTATTAGCTTGTTTTCACTTTCCCCTTGCACTTCGTGTGAGCCTGGGGAGTAGTTGGAGATGGTTAGTGCTTTCTTTATAGTGGGACCTGCTTGAGGATTTCATCACCCCAAGGGATGATTCCAACCACGCATACCAGCGGGGTATATGAAGGGGGGAGAGCGAAAGCTGTACCCCAATCCAGTCACGTCATAATTGGTGAAGCGTTGAAGCTAGGGTGATACCTAGATAGATGTGAAGAGTTGGTCCGAGCCCTTCAGTATCTCGCTGGGGTTCCTGACTCACACTTGTGATGGGCTGGTGT
Source organism: Sequoia sempervirens (assembly GCA_007258455.2). Lineage (NCBI taxonomy): Eukaryota > Viridiplantae > Streptophyta > Pinopsida > Cupressales > Cupressaceae > Sequoia > Sequoia sempervirens. The sequence goes on from VDFB02280647.1 coordinate 38,111, forward strand.
TCACGGTTGTGCCTCACATACAGAGAGTATATCGAGGACTCCCTAGACACCTTGTGCATCCTAGATTAAGACCCCTTTGGCCATACCCTTAACACTAATCATAGGGTTGTGTTTGCTTGAGAATGTTTTTTTGTGAGAAACCAGTGAAATTTTAACAATTTGGCCTTATCATTGTCATTTTAAAGTCCTTGCCATAGTCATTTGCATCAAACCAAGCCTCTGTTTTACCGCAGTGGGGCGATTACGCCTCTGTTTTACCATAGCGAGGCAATTATGCCCCTATTTTTATCGCAGTGAGGCGATTATGCCCCTGTTTTACTGCAGTGAGGTGATTACGCCCCTATTTTTACCGTAGTGAGGAGATTATGCCCCTGCTTTGCTGCAGAGGAGCGGATTTGCCCTCCTGAACACCCAAAATCATCCTGTTTGGATTCATTTAGCCTCTAAACCATCATCTAACCGTTCCCAACCATTATCTCATCATCATAAGCCTCTATTTTGTCACTCTAAGCCTCCCAAAACCTCCATTTGATCCATTTAAACCTCCATTCTATCACTCCAAATCTTTGTTAACCATTATAAATCCCCATTCATTCTCCACAATCATCTTTAATCCACCCTTTCATTTTAATTTTCCATTCAAAAGTCCATACCCTCAACTTTATCGCCAAACACCACCCATAGCCAAACCGCCTTAAAAGTGTATTGCAAAGTGGTTACCCAAATTGACCATAGCACTTGAAGTTGATTATTGGTCTTTAACTTTGACCCCAATCAAATTGTTTCCATCTTGAGGTGAATTCGGTGTTGTAAGTTATCATCCTCGGCCCATTCAATCCATTCCTATCTTAAGGTGGATTCAGTGCCGTAATCATCCTCTTAATCAATGAAAGCTCTAGGGTCACTAAGGGTAACTTCCTGTGATCAAGCTTAAGGTCTCTCTCTCACATCTTTCATCACCCAATCATACCCATCCAATAGTCCAAATCTATCAAAACCAATCATTCGATCAAATTGTCCAATCAACCAAATAATCCAATCCAATCCAATCTAATCCAATCATGCTAAATTCTAATCCAATCCAATTCAATCAAAATCCAATCTTTCCAAATCCAAATCCAATCCCACCAAAATCAAAATCAATCCTATCACATCATCAAATCATCCTAATCTGAGCTTTAATCCGATCCTAATCTGACCTTAACTTAAATCCTAGTTTGAGCTTTAGTCCATCTCCATCCAAAATATTTGATCCCTTCTATTTATCCTTTCATCATAATGAATCCTCATCCTCCATCAATAGTAGTCAAGGGAAACCCTAATTACATGGACGATGATAACGAAAGTCTTGTCGATCAAGAAGAATATGACATAGATCCCCTTGACACTATCATCTCTAGTAAGCTTACTCCACCCACTTTCCAAAATCCAATTAAGCCTAATCATGTTTCTTATGCCACCTTTGACAATGGATATCCAGTATCTTCTTCATCCCCATATTTGTCATGTCCATCTACATCATCCTCTTATACAACATCTACATCCTCTTATCCTAATTTTCCATCCCAATACTCCTATTACAATTCCCCATCCATGTCCCCCTATCGTAATCCTCTTTCCCAATCTTCCCATACTAATCTTACATCCACACCCTTTTACCTTAATCCTACATCCACATATCCTCATCCTAATCCACCATCCCAATACCCTTATTATAATTCACCCCTCACACCCTCTTGTTCCACTACACCACCTATATCCTCTTGTCCTAATCCACAATCCACGTCCCCCTATCTTAATTCACCATCCCAATCCCCTTATCTTGACCCTTCATATAACCTTAATCCCCCATCTATTTCCAGTCCTGCATCCAATCCCATTCCCCCATCTAATCCTAGTCCACCAATCCATAATCCTTCATCCACTCCTACCACGCCATCTCAGCCTAGAGCATTCAAGTTCCTCACTCAATAAGTTCTCCAAGGACTTATAACAAAAAATACATCCCCCACTCCATACCTTGAAGTTACAGAATCATGTCATCCCAACCCGTCATCCATGGTCATTAGTGACAAGACCCTTCTCCACTCAACACCTATCACTGATGAAACCATCACATCATATGAATCCATCAAGCCCCCATGTCCTACCATCACATCCTATGAATCCATCAAGCCCCCATGTCCTACCATCACATCCTATGAATCCACTGGGCCCCCATCTCCTACCATCACACCCTCTAAAACCATTGAACCCACATCTCCTACTATGAGAACCACCGAATCCATCGAAGACACCCAATTCCAATCCACTCCCTCTACTCCTAGATCTACCCAATCCATCGAAGATACCCAAATCCAATCCACTCCTCCCACTCCTAGTAGCACCAAAACCCATCCCAATGAACCTCATGGATCTTCCGTCCCTCCATATTCTCCACTTGAAAAGTCCCAACAAGACTCTGTTATCATGCCATCCACACAAGATGAGTCATGCCAAGAGTCTAATCCAAAGCATGCAAGCATATCCCCTTCTCCAGATCAAGATCCTACCATCCTATCTAGTCCACCTCAAGATCACAGTCCCCCATCCATTCCATCCCATGATCCCCTTGTCATTCAAGATTCCACCACTCCATCTCCATCTCCATTACATGATCCCACTACCACAAATCCAAATCCTATCATATCCCCTAATCCCTCTCCTGATACCACCCATCCAAATGTTGTTATCCCATCATCTCCCTCTCATAATCCCCCATCATCGCCTAAAATTGCTATCCCCACACCACTTGCATATCCCCTTGGTATGCTCACATTCTTCCATGGTGGCCTCCTCGTAGAAGAAAAACACAGTGTATATACCACCCATCATCCTCCACCTAATAATGGACTCGCATCATGTTTTTAGAATAACACAAATCCTATCATGGATCGCATGCTCAAGAAAATGAACTATCAAGGAAAAGGTCTAGGCCTCCATGAGCAAGGTATTTTAGAGCCCATCCAAGTCAAAGAACAAATCTGCATGCAAGGTCGTGGACCTATTTCCCAAGACCCACAATCTAAAGATGTTGGTACAACCTCTGGATGTCCTCAACGAGCCTTTTCCAAAAGAAATGTCAGCTCTTCCCGTCGCCCCACTAGATCATATGCTGCCATCCCTCCTCCTCTATCGTATTGCCTCAAAACAACTGTCCATATTCCTCCTTCATCTACTCCATCCATTTTGGGTCCTTACATCCCTCCATCCACCATCTCCCATCCTTCATCTACTCCATCCATCTTGGGTTCTTATGTCCCTCCACCTACTATGTTTGCTTTCGGTCCATATACCCCAAGATCACCTCCTCCATCTCATCCTTTCATCCATCCAACACCTATCCATGTCATCCATCATAAACATCCTAGTCAGGATCAACAAAGGCACATACCTAAACATCCTCCATCTACACATAATCCCCATCCTCCTATCCCCATCACTCCATGTCATCCATCTCCTCACACCCATCCCATTGCTACTAAAATCACTTTGGCTGTTAAAGAAAAAATGCATAAATCCAAGCATCTACATGAATCTATGGCTCCCCATGTCCCCTCTAAAAGACATGGTAAAGAAAAGAAAAATCAAATCCACAATCCAAATCAAACCCATCAGCCACAAAGGCCCACTAAAGAAAAAATCAAAACCATGTGGATCCCAAAGAAAAAAGATCCAATGCCATCAAATGAAAAATCTATAAGAACATCCAAAGTTGCTAATCGAAAAGCTAATCATACACTCCTTTCATCTCCTAAGTCTGTTTTGGATCCCTGTGTCCCGAAATTCACCATTCCATCTCCTCCATTATCCCCACATTCTCCATCCCTTAATCCTATTATCTTTTCACATCCACCACCACATGTGCCAATGTTGGTCTTGAACACATCTCCCCATCACATATCCACCCCATCTGTCTACCCATACCATTTTCAACATCCCACCCATTACCCCACATATCTCCCCCATCAAATCTCTCTAATTCATCCTCTTGCATAATCCATTTATCCTCATAAGGTTGTACCAACATCCAACAGTCGGTTCGAACAAGGGCTGTTAATGCCTCATATAGAACTTGAAGCTTAAGTCCTTCATCCATATCCTTATCGCATGTCTTCTAACCACTTATTTTGCCTCCCTATCCTTATCCATCTCCTTTTGCATTATATCCAAAAATACAAAAATCCAAAAAGTCAAAAAAAATCAAAAAAATTAAAAAAATCAAAAAAATTAAAAAAAAATAGTAAAGAGAAATAATTCGTCCAATGGTGAAAACTTGGCAAACAAGCGCTTTGGATAAGTACCATGATGAAAACCTAACAAACAGGTGTCATGCGTAAATCCCCATCTACACTTGGGGGCAACTTCCTGATATGTATTCCCGCTAAGCTTCCTGCTATGCTTCCCGCTATGCACCCATCTTCCTGTTATCCGTCCTCTTCATAAAACCCCTCCATCCCACCTATCTTCCCTATCCTACTATCATATCCCATTTATCTCCCATCCCTCCATCCTTCTTGTGATCTTGATCAAAACAGGGGAACCTATCTATACATGCTTTGGCCACCTCTTGGTATACATTCCCTTCATTCATGCTCTGTTGTATTCCTTGGTCACCCATCCTATCCTCATCTAGTTATCTCCTTTATCTTCCCATCCAATCGTCTTCCATCCCTCATGCCTCCTCGTATATGACATATCTAGAGTGGGGGCATCTGCTTCATTTGTGACATAGTCCTTGGAGACATCATCTATCATAACATCCCTTCCATTTCCCCATCCTTATCTTCGTATCCATCTATCCTAGCATCCCTTTCATCTCGCAATCCTTATATCCCTATCCATCTATCATAGCATACCTTCCATCTCCCCATCCTTATCTTCATAACCATCTATCCTAGCATCCCTTTCATCTCCAAATCCTTATATTCCTATCCATCCAAACAATCCCTCCCGTCCTTCATCCATTCTTTCATCTTTATCCTCATCCCATCTCATAATCCCTTGTCATTGGTATTTGGCTATAGGCCTTTTTCCATGCAACCTAATGCCATTTATCTCATCGCCATCACTTCTGCTTCTTTTACATATCTTTTCAATCTCTTATCTTTTTTCAATGTCTATTGCCCCATCCCTCATTATTCTTTTCTTTTTCACAGCTGCTCCACCCCTCGGGGCATGTCCGCCCTTCCTCGGGGCGGCTCCCCTCCCCCCCGGGGCATGTTTGCCCCTCCCTGGGGCGGCTCCGCCCCTCCTTGGGGCGTGTCCGTCCCTTCGGGGTGGCTCCGCCCTCCCGGGGCGTGTCCGCCCTCGCAGGGCGAGTTCGCCCGGTCGCGGGGCGGGTCCGCCCTCCCGGGGCGTGTCCGCCCTCGCGAGGTGTGTCCACCCCATCAGGGCGGGTCAGCCCTCGCGGGGCGTCTCCGCCCCATCCTAGGGCGTGTCCGCCCTCCCGGGGCATGTCTGCCTCGTCGGGGTGTGTACGCCCCAGCTCGGGGTGCATACGCCCCACTGTAGCGTGCCCCTATCCCACCGTCCTTTGCCCCCCGGCCAAAATTTCACTTTTTTATTGTCTTTTTCGAAACACTAATCCTGACCCATTTTTTAATTTCCCCCCGCCATCAAAACCCATGTGTTGAAATTTTTAAAATTAATTTTTGATTTTTACACCGAAACTTCCAGAGGCCATAACTTTTGACTCAGGTGTCCGTTTGAGCTGAAATTTGATGGGTGGTTGTGTTATACGATAACAAGTGGATTTCCAACTACTTTCCTAGAAAGTTGTTGGAACCCATTTTGGCACATTTTCGGGGCCTCAAACTTTCATCTTGACCCTCAAAATCCCAATTTAGTGTTTTTCCCAACATTTTGAAAATTTGTTTTCGCTCATAACTCAAAATGCATATCTCGAATTTGGGATGTTAGTTGGCAATTCATCCTATCTCAATATTGGGTATTTCTTGGAAAAAAATTGGACTCCCAAAAGTCTATCCATGAGGTTTCCTAAAATGGCAAAATTTGACAATTTTTGAAAATTGCCAAATTGGGAAAAATTTGATTGTCAGCACCTTCCGCCCTTTTAACCCCAAAACTTGGTGTAGAATCAATCCCATCATATCATCCTCCCAATTCATCTTTTTGGATAACTATCCCATCCCTGAGCTTTATGTGATTGTCCTCATCCTATCATCATCCTCACTCATCTTATCATCATCCTCCACTCATCCTCTCATCAAACTACGTTGCCCCTACTCTTTCACGTAGGCAAGGTCGATCACTTGATCCACCCCCTAGGATCCTTTATCATCTATCATCAATCTTTCTTCTTTTTCCATCCTGTCATCCATTGAAGTCTCCATCATGGTCTGTCGGCAGCCTCTTGTCGAACTACGTTGCCCCTGCGCTTTCACGTAGGCAAGGTCGGTCACTTGATCCGCCCCCGGGGTTCCATCATTGATCTTCCTTGTCCACTTTGCTCCTTTATCTCCTAGCGTCAGTCCTTCTGCTCTGTCCATCCACTCCTTTATCATCAATCTTTGCTTTTGTCTCTCTAGTCCTTGTCATCCACCATTAGTCTTCATCATCCTCTTTCTACTTTTATCCATGGTCAGTTGTCCACCTTTTATCGAACTATGAGGGCTCTGTGCTTTTACGTAGGCAAGGCTAATCTTTGATCGGCCCCCGAGCCCCTAGGTCTTTAGGGTGTGTCAGTCTCATGTCTTGTCTCCCTTGTGTCGTGTCATCACGGTATGCCCTTATCTAGCTGGTTCTTAACAAACAAGATCCACTTGTATCAACAAATCCAATCAGTTTTGAATATCCTACGTCATATCGATCTTTTAGCTTAGTATCCATCATCGGTCTCAACAGGATGCATCCTTCCTAACAGACCTCATCCATCCCATCTATCCCCTTGATCCTATGGCAAAGGACATTTGAAATTGATTGCAATTTTGTTGATGCTTTTGGCTTTTGTTTATCATTTGAGCTCCCTATCATCACTTGTCAAGGCCGCCATGATCCATCATATTATGGCATGTTTTGATTGGTCCACATAGGGGCATATCTTGATCTTTTTTTTGATTGTGTCTTCTTGGTTGTCCCACATAGTACCCACTAAGATCCCCGAGGTCTTGTGTTATGTTGGGGCATCCTTTTGTGCTTGTGGTTATCTCAATACCTGGCCCGACCAAGGTCTTTGTGACTTTGGGGTGTTGGGATAGCCTTCTTGTTTGTTGTGTTTATTTTATGCATTAGACACTATTACGCCTTGGTTCCACATACCCTGGCACTTGGTGTCTTATGCTATAGCAAAAATAAATGCTCCGAAGATGGCAAATGGCATTAGGATTGCATTTCATTCTCCATTCCATCATCTTGCATATATCCCCCATCCTCTTATATATCACAATCCCCCCATCCATTCATCCTTCATCCTTATCTCAAATCTCTATCCAACCCCCATCCATTCCATTTAGCCCAAATCATCTAATCATATCCTTGGTCTTGTTCTTAGTCTTGTTACAAGCCTGGATCCAATCATCCTCATCATCCTCATCATCCTCCATTAGTATCATTCCCTATCCTTTTGGTGTTGTTTTGGGATGTATCCTTCCCTCATCAACAACACTTTCATCATCATCATCGGGAGGTATTCTTCCCTATCCTTTAGTGGTGTTTTGGGATGTATCCTTCCCTCATCAATACCACTTGCTGGATGTATCCTCCCCTATCTTCGTGATTCATTGACAACACTCCATCCATCCTCACCCCCTTTTGGCTTGTACCTTGACTGGGGCAACATCATCTTCGTCTCTGCATCCATTTTTGTTTCCCAACCTCCTGGCGCCTTTTCATCCTCTCTTACCCATCACCCTGTAATCATTCTATTTCGAGAGCACACATGTGTTCTCTTCAACCCACATGTCCTCTCGAGGGGGCATCCTCAATCCCTACTCTTCATCTTCACCCCCATCATCTTTCTTCCTAGTCAATCCTTTGATGACTGGGGCATCTTTTCCAATCTAACCATCTCCTTCTAGGTTCTATATTTTAATATTCTTTGAAATGATGCTACTTCATAACACCATCTCAAAGAGGGGCAAAATGTAGATATCCAAATTTGGACACTTAATTTATCCAAATTTATCACTTTTCATCTAAACATCCTCTTATCCGAGTTAATTAAGTAATATTGCTATTATTTAATTAATATCTTTACACCAAATCCTAAGGTATTTAATTAATAATTAAATACCTTACCCTCCTTAATCCTTCTTTTCATCAAATAAATTAAATAAATATTACATTTATTTAATTCCTCACATGTCATTTTCATCTAATCCTAATCCATCTCCTAATCTTCTTCATTAAGAATGTGCAATGCCTAATCCTTGATTAGGATGTGTCACATCCTCCAAACTTTTGCAAGTTGGCTTCTAATCCCTCAATTATTTCTCAATTACTGATTAATTAGCCTTTAATCAGCACCTTGGTCAACTCTCTCCATCCCCCAAGGAATTTTTAATTCCTTTTTTTCCTCCAAGAATCCCCTTTTCTCAATGGATCTTCTAGAATCTTTGACTTGTCACATCAAGTCACATGTGACAATCTCCCACCTTTTGGGAACATTGTCTTATCCACTAGATTCTTCCAATCATTGTGAATTTAAAATTCACTTTTATTCACCCAAGATTCTTCCCATCTCCCAATGTACTTGGAAGGTACTTGTGCTTCCTCCACATCATGTACCTCTCTTCCACATCACCTACACATAATCCTACCTTTATCCACTTCACCATCCACATGTCAAGATGTGAGGGCTTGTGAGTTCTCAACTCACCATAGCCCTTCATCTTGACCTTGTTGGATGAATCTTGACCGTTGAATTCTCTAGAGAATTCAAATTCTTCTATAAATACCCCCTCCTTAAGGACATTTTAAAACACTTAGCCATTTGATAACTACATGCTACCAATTTGCATTCTCACTCATTCACTATCATCTAGCTATTCATTCTAATCATTTTGCACATCCAATCTTGCATTTAGTCACTCAAAGAGCCATCTAAGGAGCACACAAATCATCTCAATCAAGGGCCAATCAAGGAGACATCAACAGCAAGGAAGGTGAAATCATTTGTATCTTGTTTTGTCCATTTTCTTTCTTGTTTTATCACTCTTTTGGCTAATCTTGAAGTGTCCTTGGTCTTTTATCACTTGCATTTTTAAGTTATTTTGCACATTAGAGTAGGGTAAAATTCTTAGGTTCACAGGTATAATGGAAAGCCAGTGAAAAATAATTAGAAAAATGTCTGGAGTACACCAGACCCTTTGTAAAAGCATTCCACCAATGTTACATAAGACTTACCTTGGTGTGGAGTTTTTCAGATGCCCCATTCTTCACAATAATGTGTTGTGGCAATATCAGTAGAAGAGTCTCAAGATATTCAATTAGGACTTGATTCTTTGCAAGAGCATGATGAGATGACTAATGTACTTACATGACTAATTCAAACCTTGGTTGTGAAGAATATTCCTCAGATGATGAGCCTCACAGGAGTGATTTTGATGCTCAGAGGTAGGAGATAAACTCTTATCATCAACAAGTATTCTTAGATGAAGAGGGTGAGAATGATTGCATGGTCTATACTTTTGAATCAAATTATTTTTCTTTGAGAATACCTTCTAATGTGGAGATTGAAAGGTATACAATTACATTGGTTGCTAAGGAAAGGAGTGATTACCATTTGAGGAATAAAACTGAGTGGTAATCATGGCATTCTGGGTAGCTTGTTTGTTAAAGAAAATAATGCAAGAAACAAAGAAGAAAAAATAGAGAACAAAAGGGAAGAGACAAAGCCTAAAGAGGGTAAGGAGTTGAGAATTTGGGCCAAAAAGGGGACTAAGGTGAATATTGATGATGAAGTCATTCTTCAAATTGAGAAGACAAAATATGTGAAGCCTAATGCCAAAAAGGTCCAAGGACAAGGTGAAAAGGTAACTCCTCTAGAATGCATACTTCCTAGGTTACCAAATTATTCTCTAGTTGATATGTTTCAAGTATTGTCTCAAGTCAAAGTTATAGTCCCACTCCTTGAAATGATGTGAATAGATGAGCATAATAATAAGACTTGCTCTTATTAGTAGTATTATTGCTAGTGGGAAGGATAAGGTGATAATCAATCAACCTAAAATAAGCATAAGCCAAGAGAAGAATGTTTAGGCTGAAGTAGTGATCAATGAAACTCTGGTGATGTATCTGGGAACCACTATTACTGCCAATCCTAATCATGTGAATCCATTTTTTCTAGGCTTGATTATTGATGGTAAGTTGCTTAGAATTTGCATGATAGATTTAGGGGCCTCAAACAATGTAATGTCGGTAAATATCATGGAAGAGATGGGCTTAAAGGTTGATAGTACATATGGGAAGTGTTATGCTATGGATTCAAGGAAGGTGCCAGTTATTGGGGTAATCAACAAAGTCCCTTATAAATTGGTAGCATTTCATGAAAAAGAGTTATATATGAGTGTTACAGTGGTGGAAATCCCACCAACTTATGTCATGCTGTTGTCCAAACATTGGAGTGCTTCCATGGGTGGGAGTATGCAGTGCAACTTATCATTTGCAAACTTTTCCATTGATCAGAAAGATGTCAAGATCAATAGAGAATGAAGAGCTCCCCACATGGTAAAACACATTGAGGAACTTGAAGAACCATTGTGGATTAATTTTGTGGATATTGGTTTAGATACTTTTGGAATTGTGGAAGAGATGCCAAAAGAAGCAGTCAAGCCTACGCCAATTCATAAGGAGATCTTGGAAACATTCCAAGAAGGTAGCCTCTGGACTATGTATTTTGATGGATCATGTTCAAAGGAAGGCTTGGGTGTAGGAGTTATTCTCATCTCTCCATTGAGGTAAAATTTCCAAGTACTCCTTGTTAAAATTTGCTTGTACCAATAATATTGTTTACTATGAAGCTCTCTTACTTGGTTTGAAGTTAGCATACAAACATGGCATAAAGTTGGTAAGAGTGTTGGGGGGTTTTGAATTGGTATTTTCCCATATTAGATCTATATTTTTCACTAAGGATAAGAGGCTTAGATAGTACAAGAATGAGATTTGGGATACTATTGAAGCCTTTTACGTTTTTGGCATAGAATGGATAGAAAGAGGAAAAAATGTGAGGGAAGATTTATTAGCCAATATTGCTATTAGGTTAGATGATGCTACCTTTGATAGTGTCTCACATATAGAAGTGAAAACTAGGCCAACAGTTCCTGAAAAAATTTGTAATTGGCAACTTTTTGATGATGACCATGACGTTTTAAGATTCTTGCATTGCATCAAAAAAATGAGGGCCAAGAGATTGAATTTGGCTCAAATGTGGTTGAAGTCGATGGGAAAGATACATTATTTGGAAGTGAGATAATTCAATTGAAAACAAGTAAGATTCCTAAGGGACTAGTTGCACAAGAAAGGTTCTTTGATGGCCGAGACAAGTCAAATGTTAAGCAAGCATCCACCCATAAGGAATACTTAGAAGAGATTAACTTAGGGAAAAAAAATTCCCCTAAAAAGGTGTATATAGGCAAGAAGATGAAACCCCATGTGAGAAGTATGCTAATTACTCTGTTGAGGAAATATAGACATGTGTTTGCATGGTCATATGATGACTTGAAGGCTTATAGGGAGGACTCGTTTCAACATGAGATACCACTAAAGCCTGATACAAAGCCTTTTAGGTAGAAACAAAGGCCAATTAACCCCACTCTACAACCAAAAATGAAAGAAGAGCTTACCAAGCTAAGAGACGCTAGGATCATTAAGCCTATCAGACATTCATCATTGATGTCAAATCTAGTTCCAATTAGGAAGAAAAATGGAGACTTAAGGTTGCGTGTGGATTTTAGAAATTTGAATGTGGCATCTCTAAAGGATAACTACCCTTTGCCTAATATGGAGGTAATGTTGCAAAAGGTGATTGGATGTGAGTTTCTCTCTATGATGGATGGGTTTTTAGGTTATAACCAAGTCATGGTAAAGGATTCTGAATAATTTAAAACAATGTTTACAACTCCATGGGGGACATATGTCTATGTAAGGATTCCATTTGGCTTGACTAATGTTGGAGCCACTTTTTAGAGAGCTATGGATGTGGCTTTTTTTGATTTCATAGATTTGTTTCTTACCATTTATCAAGATAATCTCACTACCCACAGTAAGAATGAGGAGGATCACAGTTCACACCTTGAATTTTTTTTTATCAAAGCCTCAGAGAATGGGATTTCTTTAAATCCCAAGAAATGTCAAATTGGAGTTAAAGACGAAAAGTTGTTGGGTCACATTATGTCAAAAGATGGGATTAGAATTGATCGTGAGGGGTATGTATAAGATCATCATGGAAAAAAATAGGCCCTTAAGTGGCAAAAAAATTAGAAAAATCAGAATTAGGCAACTTGACGTAAAAATTTGAATAAGTTATCTATATTATTTCAAAAATATGTATGAAATAATATGTAAGAATATAATCTATAGAAAATTGAATGTAGTTTCTAAACTTCTAGGTTTATTTAAAAAAAAAAATCTATTTGGTAAAAATTTGAAATTTCAATGTAGTAGTGTACTGAAATTTCAAGGAAAAAATAAGTAGTTGTTTATCTAACCACCCTAACCACAATAAAATGATAATAATTTTTTATAAGATTTTAGACATGTAGAGGACTCATGTCTGGATGTGATGCATATTTTTTTTTGTAATTTTTTTCCAAATAAATAATTAATTATGAATTTTTTATTACAACTTTTAAAAAATATAAAAACTCATATTTCTGACCACCCTGTAACTTGGTCAAAACTTCATGAAATTCAAATTTTATTTTTTTAATCCTATAATATGATGTGATGCATGTTTTGGATTCAAAAAATGTGATACCATTTGAAAGCTATAGATGTTTTTCAATCAGCCTATCAATCAACAATTTAGTCATAATTCAAATAGAAAATGAATAATAATTATTTATTAAATTCAAAGTAGCATAATTTATATTGGTGGAAAGCTGAGAATCTTCTTTACAAACCCTTTTCATTTCATCAATTTTGGGTAAAAACAAAGTTGTCAGCCACATACCCTACAAATACCCATCATATTGCAACTTTTTGGCCCATCATGATCCTACACATACCCTGAGTGAGTAGCAACAATTGATAAGATTCCACAACCCAAGAATGTGAAAGGAATATAGTCTTTCTTTGGAAAAATTAAATTTCAATGGGGATTTGTTACACACTTTGCTGAGATTGTGAGACCCATTTCTAAAATGCTAAAGAAGGGGGAGAAAGTAGCATGGACATGGAAGAACTAGTAAGAGCCTTCCAAGCCATTAAGGATGATATCAAGGAAGTGCCTATCCTTAAATGCCCTAATTATTCAAATCCATTCTAGTTGTTCACATTTTATTCATTTCATATTGTAGTAGGGTGTTACTTCAAAAGAACGATGAGGGTTTTGAGAAACCTATTTCCTTTTTTAGAAAATCATTACTATTAGCTGAGTTAAAATATGATGTTACCAAAAAGTAGGCGTACACCCTAGTGAAGGCTATTAAAAACTTCAGGTCATATTGAACAGGAGCTATAGTTGTATCCTACATCCCAATAGCTGCAGTTAAAGATATTTTTACTCAACAAGAAATTATAGGCCGAAGGTGTAGATGGATCAACAAGATCCAAGAATTCAACATTGATATCCAGATTACCAAGCTGGTAAGAGGTCAGGTTCTAGCTAAATTTATGGTTGAGACAAACTTGGAGGCTAATCAAATAAACCAAGTTGAACATGAAAATGTTGCACCAATATGTGACATGCAAAATTGTGGGTGGTACATAAGGATTTTTGAGTATCTATAAACAATGTAGTGTCTAGAGGGAATGCCTCAAAATGAAAAAAGAACTCTTAAGTTGCAAGAAATCAAATATGTTATTATTGCCAGTGAATTGTGGTGGAGGAGTCCTGAAGGTGTGCTACTTAGGTGTGTGGATGTGGACCAAGCAGAAGATTTGCTGATTGAGATGGATAAAGGAGAATGTGGAGGCAATTACATGGCCAAAACTACCACCCATAAGATATTGTGAGAAGGTTTTTGATGGCCCACTGTGTTAAAATATTCCCATAGATTTGTAAAGAAATGTGATGCTTGTAAGAGGTTTACAAGTAAATTAAAATTCTCAGGAAACTTGCCACTTAGGCTAATGTCAACACATTCTCCCTTACAACAGTGGGGCATTTATTTTATTGGATAAATGCCTATGAAGTCCAATGGAGGACATGCCTAGATTCTGGTAGCAACCGATTATTTCACAAAGTGGGTCGAGGCCATTCCTACCATTAAAGCAACTAGTAAAGTTGTCATTGATTTTTTGATGAATAATATTCTAAGTAGATTTGGGGTTCCTAAGAGAATTGTTTTTGACAAGGCTATGTGTTTTAGGTCTAAGGTATTCATTGATTTTTGTAACCAATATGGCATAAGCATATCATATTCATCCCCATATCATCCTCAGGGGAATGGAAAAGTTGAGTCCAGTAGTAAAAGCCTTATGAATATTATCAAGTGAATGATTGAGAAGAACAAGAAGGCCTGGGATTCAAGGCTACAACTTGAACTATGGGATGATAGGAAAATTGTGAAGAAAGTCATTGGACAATCCCTTTTCAATCTAGTATATGGGGTTGAAGCCAGAATAGTACATAACAATTTGATCAAAATGTGCAAATTTTTCCAAGAATATGATAGTGATATTTGTGATGAGACACAACAAAGAATGAATGAGTTAATTGAGCTTGACAAAGATGGAAGAGAAGATCATAACAGAAATGAGAAGCTGCAGTTACAAGTGAAGTACCTGTATGAAAAAAGGGATATTGAAAGGAAATTTGAAGTAAGATGTATGGTCCTAATGTGGAATACAAGATCTGAAGATAAAGGAAAACATGAGAAGTTTGACCCCTTGTGGTTAGGACCTTACCTAATTGTTGATACACATGGAGAAGATTCCTATTTCTTGTAGTCACTAACAAGTGAACTTCTGGAACTGCCTGTACATGGATAGTTCCTAAAGCCCCTTTTTCTCATGAAATGGGCTGCTTCCATGTACATTGTATATTTCTATAAATGTTGTATATAGGTTTGGTGTGTTTCCCTTTCTGTTGCGTCTTCTTGTCTTGTTTGGACAAGCTCCTATCTTTTGGTCCTTGTATGTGTGGTCTACTCAATTGGGGATCTGATATCTTCCTATGTCCGCAAGGGGCATACATCCCCAGTTGGAGCCACTGGTGGAACCATCAAAATTTTCATGGTTCCATTAGTTCCATGGTCATATTTTAGCTACTTGTATCTTGTTGCCACTAGGGTTTTGGGTTTAAGGATTTTATACACTTTTCCACCCTTGGTTATCCTTCATTTTATGTTTTCATGCTAACTGGCTAAACCAGTTTACCAATCACTTAAGTTCCTTCTTATGGTGTTTATCATCATTTTTGAACCGGCCCCAACACCTTGGTCATCGTCAAGCCTAGTGGGTCCATCTTTTATGAACAACATTTACTCACGTGTTTTTTAGAGTTCTTAAGTTTGTCACTCACTGTCTATCACTCATCACACATTACTTTGTGGAATAATTTCTCAAACCTGCAATGAGCGATACAAGGTTTTTCCTTTAGCATTTTGTTCATCGCCCATCATGTGTTCCATTTCTACTAAGGGAAAGTGACCTGTGATGAGGGATGCAGTTAAGTTCTTAACCCATCGTTGGCCTTTGCACTATCACCAGTTACATCACGCCATTTTAAAGAGAACCCATGACTATTGATAGATGGATTTCCTTCCCATCGTGTGGCCTTAGTCTATCGCGGGTTGAGATTACTCACTAAGGTATGAAGACGCGATGAGCGATGGAATTCAAGTCTTCGGCTAAGATGCTCTCATGCTCAAAGATCAAGGGCTAAGATCTCATCATTGGCTTTGAAGCCATCTCTTGATGAGGTCTTAGTGTAGAAGGGAAAGACATGATGAGTGATACTCATGGAATATGGAGAGATACACATGGCAGTGCCTTAACTCGTCAAGGTAGATATCAAATCGCTGGTAGGGCCCCATGGAGAATATGAAATTTGTGAGTCGTTAGATGAAATTTTTGCATGACTGAATCGATGGCCCAAATTCAAATAGGAATGACCAACTTAGGGAGTAATTTTTCACTCGTGCAAGCCTTCTTGCACCATTAATTGTTGGTGTACTCGAATAAATTCATAAAAATGGGGTTTGCATTTATATTATTTTCTCATTCGAAGGATTGAGGAGATGAAGAAGAGTTCAGAACAAGAAGAGCCAAAGCTAACAAAAATTGTAGAGGAGTTTTCCTGGGTGAGTTCCTCTCAAGCCCTACTAGTTTCTTTTGTACTTTACAAGATATGGTGTATTGAACCAAAGTGTTTGAATTGCTTTCAAAGGTTAATTAGTGTTTATGGCTTCTTTGTTTACATATAGTTTCTTAAATTGGGTAGAACTATATTTTAACTTGAATTTGAACTACCAATACTAGAGTAGTAGTCCCAAACCTAGTTTAACTCTAAAACAAAAAAAAACCTTGAAGAAGCCAAGATGAGACAACTTGGTGAGTCATCGTCTTCAAAGCCTATGCCTAAGAAGAAAAAGTAGAAGCTCTCTCATGACCTGACCCAAATATTTGAAGTGATTGAGAAGAAAAATGGGCAACTGAAGGAATACACCTACTTCATGGATAAGTTCCAACCACCAAACATCAAGGCAAGTGGTAGGAAGGCTATAGGGGGAGGAATACTAACTAACAATTTCAAGGACCTTGTAGATGGAATTGGTGATATTGTTGTGCCAGAGTCTGGATGGGAGTTTTTTATGTATTCTTTCACAAGAAGAGTTTCTTAACATCCTGGTAAAAATGTTTGGGGTTATAATTTAGGGAAATTGGTTGTCCCTAATGTATTTGTGGAGGTAGAATTGATACAAAACCTTGTGTTGGTGTTCTTTCCAGTACACCCTTAGAACTGTCTAAAGAATAGCCAGCTCCTATAATCAAGAATTCCCAAGAGGAATGTCCAGCTTAACGAGTGAAAAGCTTTGAATATTTTCACTCCTTCACTTCAAGCTTTTTGGGACCTAGGAGGGTGTTCCTAATTGTGTTCTATTTGATTTTCTTATTGAATAACGTATCAAATCACATATTAGTTCCTATGAGGGGTAAATAACATAATTCACCAAAAGGTTGGCTAATCTTTAAGCAAATTTTTTTTAATTCACTAGGAACAGAGCAATACTTCAAGTATATGCCTCATGATCAAGAAATTTTATATGATTTATGTTATAATACTAAATCCATGATCTAGTATACTATTAAATTATCCTTCAAATTATAAATACCATTAACAAATAGATCAGTGTATGATCGATTGGGCAATAGAGTCACACATTTGATAATTAGTAATATAGAAATTCTTTAATCCTAAAAATTTTAGACTATTTTCATAGTGCTTTACATTATGAAAAATCATTGTTCATAAAGCATTACTTCTTACCAGATCCTTTTTAATTCCTCACAAATTCATGACCTCATTAAAGCATTTAATTGATTCTTTGAACCAAGGCAGAAACAAGGGCATACATTCAAACAAAGTATTTGAAGATGAACATAATATTCTTGATATTTCATCCAAAATTTGCAAAGTGATTTACGAAATGAGAGTAGATTCTTTATGAATAAGATTTGTTTCAATATTAGTAATGTCTATAAAACTATTTTAAGATTTACATATGCATAACTCAAAGCCAAGAAAATTCAACTGTTCTAGATTCATTGGTATTTTTCCTAATTTCTACCCTTTGTCTATACTAGACTCAAAGGTTCAAAAAATTATAACCCCTGCATATGAGCCATGATATCCCTTTTATAATGCAAGGGATCAAACAAGCTTCTGGCTCAAAAATGAAAATTACATTTCTAAAATGTTTCATTTCAACTTGAATTTGGTTTGCATTTCAAAAATCCCCACATGTTGAATTTGAAGTCACATGTTGAAAATAGGGAAGAAAAATCTATAACCACCATCAAAAAAGGAAATGCAAAGTGCCACCAAAATTCCCTTTAGCTACCAGCTAGGCCATATATCTAATGTCCATGTCGCCAAGAAACTACACGATCAACACAAAACCCCCCGAAAAAAGTACCACCCACAGAGAACAAGAGCGACCTCCACATTAATTTATCAAAAAATACAAAAAAATTCATCCACACACCATCTCTTCATCAATGATAAAAAATAACACTAACACCAAGCCCATGGTACACATGCCCACTTCACATCATCACAAGAGATGGAAAAGAAACTTCTACTCCTTCCTCATCCTTGTCCTTTTTAGGCACAAAACCATCTTTCCCACTCGGAGTCTTGACAACCAACAATGGAACAGACAACACCTCCATCCTCGAGACTGCAACTTGGTCCAGCGTCATGAGGCACTGCCGATAGCTAGAATTTGTCTCTATTTCACTTTCTGATGGGCTATCAGTGACATAAATTGGTGAATTTTGTCATCCAAAGGAACTGCGTCCATACCTAACCTTCTTGCAAGCTCTAGAGCCAAAATGTGCAGGTTCCTTACCCTTCTCTATCTTCTTAGCAACAATTCCTTGGTATTTTAGCCTCTTGCTACATTAAGAACACTCATGAACCTTTTGACATGGGATTTCTCTTATACAATCAGAGCATGTTCACTCATCTCGTGCCTAGAAGCATCACCAAGACACCTCTTGTGTGTTGAGTCTAGACGACCTCCTTACAAGTACCTTGGACTTGAGAGACTTACTCATCTTCAATGCCTGGTAATCTCTCAAGCTCCCAATTGAGAACTCCTCACTTTGCACAAACTTAGAAGGATGCCAAATACTGAATGTAGTGGTGAGAGTGAAACCACTTCATCTATATTTATTGAACAATTCTGATGATGTTTGCTTGTCCATGTTGGCGTCACATGCTCATGGGATTAATTAATGGCTGGCATTAATATCTTCACCGTAAACAACCCAAGTACTTGGAGATTTGAAAATCACTCCACATAATAGATGGGAATTAATTCCTTTCACACACAAGGACTTGATTCGATCAATTCTAAAGAGAGCACACCATTAATGCTTTAATGGTTGCATAACAAAAATGACTATTCCATTCATGCATTGTTGATTTTGAATATACGTTGTTGATCTAGGAGTGAGATGGACAATTCAACGGCCTAGACACGGTCCAATCGGGTTTGAAAACCTAGAACCACAACTCATCACCTTTCGGCCAATAAGAAAAATCTGACTAGGCACCAAGTCACCCATCCCACAGGATCTGCTTTGCTCTGCATTGCGGTCGAGAACACTATGTGTCACCATTTCACACACCTTGCAAGTTGTTGGGCATGCATTATTCATGTATCATGAGGTGTGCAATGAATGACAGGGATTGAATCACAATCCATCATTACAGCCATTGATATCACCACTATCAATTATCAAACATTAGTACAAGGGTTGGGCTACATACAACGAGGACATGTGTCACCATCTCGTGGACCTCACACACTTCAGGACGACTCTTGATTAATTCTCACATGATGTACGACGGGAAGTGGGGATTCAATCCTTGGATCCAACAGTTATGCACTCATAATGTTAGTCATAAAAGGGGCCATAACTAGGCAGATGATGATGAGACCCTTAAGGGTTCTGGTTTAAAATTTTGTAAACATTATTCACCCGACTTAGGAAAAATTTGGCACAAGATGCAAAGCATGGTGATAGTTTGTCCTAACTGAAGGGGTCGGTAATATGACATGTCTGAAGGTTCAGGTTATGACTTACATAACCTGTAACTAGTAAGAACAAGTCACCTCAAAATTATAACAATGGAGGGTTTTTTTGAATATGATGTTTATAAAGTCAAGGCTTACAAATAAAAACAAATTGCCTAGCCTAGATTACAAAACATCAAAAAATCATGATCCAAGTATGATTTTCTTATTATCCTACAATATTTTTTTTAAAATCCATCAATGGCTCATGCTCGGGGACATATAACCCTAGTGGGTATAGCGAGAATCTAGATCTCAAGTTGAAGCAGACTAGGGAAAAAACACAAAAACCCAGGAGCTTTCCTTGAAAAAGAAAGTAGACACAACAAAAAGAAAACACGCCAAACCAAACATATGTACATTGTTTATAGAATTATACAATACCATTTATTCTTAGAAGCCCCTTTTAAACAATTAGATTCGATCTTAAAATTAGAGGCCTATGGCCCCGCAAAATTCAGGACTAATTCTTTCCTCTATAAAAAACTTTATACTATTGTGTTGGTAATCGATGAACTTGTTCATTGTGCAATTCCAAGCAACTAGCATCATCTATTCCACTTGCTATAATTCTACTGTGTTCATTAGCCTTTTCCACCAGAGGCTCATCAAATTGAATTGGGAAAATGAAACATTCATATATACTCCATATTGTCATGAACTACATCATCAAATTCAATTTTTTCATCAAGTTGGAAACCTTCATAAACACTTTGGCTTACACTTGGCCAATCATTGACAATATTAAGGAAGGAAAATACAAAATCAAGCATACCTTTAATTTTCTTGTCATGAGTATTGTCCTCATGGGATGTAAAAATTTCCATGATAAGATCCAGAAGATAGGGAGTATCTGCAAATAACTCAAATGTAGCTTCATATTGATTAGCATCATACCTCTCATTTTCCACACCTTTGAATTGTTGTTCACATTGAGAAAAAAATTCTACAATACTAACATGCTTTGCAAATTCATTAAGTGGCTCCTTCTCATCAATATGCAATGATGTTGCTCTGATATCAATGCATACATCCTAGTGTACCATTTAACCACCCAAGAATGGATTTCCTTCTATGTTAGTGCAAATATCATCATGTGGAACATGGGTGGTTGACAATGCAACCACTTTTTCAAGCACATGACCAGGTACCATAGGGAAACTAGCATAATCATCTATATCTCCCCTAATAGTACTGTATTCAAGGCTTCCATTGTAGGCTTCAATTTCTACACCATGTGAGCAATTATCATAATCAAATATCAACAAATATGACTTACACTCTTGGTGCACTTCGGATATGAAATGCTTATCCATTTTTGGGCCAACTAATTCACCATCAAGTGGGTCACTACATCTTTCATGTGACTCAGGGGCTATAGAATCAGAGTTCCCATCTTCAAAGGAAAGATCGTAAGCTTCAGTGTTAATTTAGTCTCCATCTGTATCATCTCCAATATATTAGCCAATATTATTTGCCACAAACTCATCTTGGTTTTCCAATATAAGTGGATTGCTCCTACACTAGTAAGACTCATCATTTATAACCTCACTTTCAAATGCAAGTTAATGAAACAAAGGATTTTGCCATATCTTAATGGTTGTCACATATACCCCTACCTCTTCAACATGAGGATCCCAATCTCTAAGATCATCCGTGCTTTCAAAATCAATTTAGTCACTTGAGGAGCTAAGTGATACATTTTCAACATCCTCTTCATCATTTGTATTCAAAACTATTGATCCACATGAAGAGAGGTGTTGACTGCTAAATAAGTGCAGTCTTTCAGAGCTATCAATGTGTCCTCTACCAAAGGCAAGAGACTCGAATTCAATATCATCAAAGAAATTGTAATCAATAGAGGATCAACCAAGCTCAACTTCATCACCTTGGTTATGGATTTGTGCATCATCATCACTTCTTACACGAGGATGTAGGATTCCTCTTTGCATTCCTTGTATTTTTTCATGGTATAGGACATCCCAAGGATGAAAATGATGCATTATTTCCTTTTCCTCATAATCTCCATCTTCATCCCCATCACTGCTATAAGAGTCTTCCTCTATGTTACTTGTGAAATGACAACAATCATTAACTAGTTGTTGACACTCTGATAGATCCCTTTGATTTTCCAATATTGACCTTTGCTTTTCCTCATCATGATAACTATTGGTAGCACTATGAAGTGACACTTATCTTGTGTATTCATTCTTAGCCTCCTCTACAACCCTTATCTAGTCAACTGCTTGGCTCAAGTTATGAGGTTTCAATTCCTTTGGAAAAGTACTTAATATTGATTGATACATGTCACAAAAAAATCAATACATATGGAGTCCTTTGGCCTGAGATCCTTACGTATCTATAATAAGGTGTCCACAAATATAGAGAACAAATCATAGGGTGATTGCCTTAGATACCTCTTCATTTCATGTAAGCTCTTAGCTGAAAATACCTGATCATATTTACCTTGCTCCTATGAAATTTTAGCTTGAGTCTTTGAATAAGTCCCACAATGTGACAATGGGGAAACTGGTGTGATAGGATGCTTATCCTCTCAGCTCACACTTCCACTAATTGATCTACAAGCTACACCAGCATGAGAATGATTAGAATTATCATCCTTGGTCATTGCAAATCCTTTCATCATTGAATACTTCTAATTGTTTTCAATATCTATTTCCATTTGGTATGCTTGATACAATGTGTTAGGCTCTTTTTCTCTCAAGAGGTAACTCATCCATTGATAAAATGCACCTAGATACATTAATAAACACTCTACATCATTTGGTATTATGCTTGTAGGGATATATCTCTTACTACTTTTGAAAACCTGAGATTGAGAGAAGGATTTGACTCATCCTCTTCCTTCTCCATACTCATGAATTTTTGTCTAATTAAGACTGGGTCAACCCTTTCTCCAAATTGCTCCATGAACACTTCCTTAAGTTCTTCCCATGAATGAATGGAGGAAGCTGGGAGATAAGAGAATCGATCTCTTGCATCTCCCCTAAAGGATTGAACAAATAATTTCATGACATCTTCAAAATCCACTTCATAATCTCCCATCATATCAACAAACTCTTTCATATGTTTGTTGATTTTGTCACCATCAAACTTTGGTATCATGTCTTTGACCTTTGGTGGCATAACATTTGGATAACCGTAAATTTTATCAAAGCTAATGGCTTTGTACCTCTCATTACTGAAATTTCCTATTGTGACAAAGGCTATCCATTATGCATGGTTGCATTTGCATTCACACCGGAATTTGTAGCTTGACAGTCCATCCTTACTCCTCAAAAGAGAGTTAAGAAATTTAAAATGAAACTACACAATGCTACACCAATTCCTATAGAAACTATGATCCTAAGCCTTTACAGTGTACAAATGCTACAAACTCTACTTAAGATCTCACAATATTTTCATGATTATAACTCACATTTTGAAATGCATGCTAAATTATCCCTAATATTCTGTCATCTAGTGCTAATTCACTTAGTAAGGAATCCTTTACAAATCAAGCATGGAAAATTTATCATAATTTTCTATAAATATGATCAATTCTCCTCTGATTCTATGAGAATACCTAGAATTTTGCAGCAGTTGACTATCCTTTTCCTCTAAACCTGTAGATCTAAACATTTGTTGTAAGCTTTATTAGGTTCTTTAGTAAGAGTCATCATTCTATTGGTGTTTTTTCAAGTACACCCTTAGAAATCTCGAAAGAGTAGCCAACTCCTATAATCAAGAATTCCCAAGAGGAAGGGCCAGCTTAACGAGTGAAAAGCTTTGAATATTTTCACTCCAATTCAGGGTCTGTGGGACCTAGGAGTGTGTTCCTAATTATGTTCCATTTGATTTTCTTAGTGAATAACATATCAAAACACATATCGGTTCCTATGAGGGGTAAATAACATAATTCACCAAAAGGTTGGCTAATCTTTAAGTAAAAAATTGTTAATTCACTAGGACCAGAGCAATATTTCAAGTACATGCCTCATGATCAAGAAATTTTAAATGATATATGTTCTAATCTTGAATCCATGATCAGGTATACTATTATTATCTTTCAAATTGCAAATACCATTAACAAATAGATCAATGTCTCATCGATTGGGCAATGGAGTCACACATCTGACAATTAGTAATATATAAATTATTTAACACTAACAATTTTAGAATATTTTCATAGTGCTTTACATTATGAAAACTCACTGTTCATAAAGCATTACTTCTTACCAGATCCTTTATAATTCCTCATAAATTCATGACCTCATTAAATAATTTAATTATTTCTTCCCTCTCCTCTTCTCTTGGAGGAGAGGGTAGAAACAAGGGAAATACCTAGATGAGTTGTTTCTTTTTATTTCCTTCTATTTTGTGAGTAATGTAATTGCTTTAATGATCTTGTTATTTCCAATTAGCATATCAAATGAATCCTAAAGACTAGCCACTTTCTTATGTTTGATTCAAAGATGGATTTGGCCAACTAACAGGAAATGAGATTGAAACACATTTCCCCTGCACTTCAGGCTCTGTAGTACCTAGGGGGGTGACCCTTTAGCAACACCTAAAGATTTAGAAACATAATTAATAGGGTATTTATTAATAGATAATGGTCTCACAAAATTATGCTAAGAAACATAAAATATCACTCAACATTGGCTAAGACATTGAGTGAATTTCATTATCCAGCATGGAGAACATGGAAAACACATAACTCAGAATACAAAATTGAAGTGATTTTTGATTTAATAATTTGGGACCAAAATGAAAACAATAGATGCATGAAGATTAACTGGTGCCAAAAAGAGGGCTACAAAGTCATATAACTAGCACTTAATCCTACAGTGTTAGACATGTTTTGAAGATCTTTGCAAATGTTATCATATTATGACAACAAGACCACTGAAGCTTTATCTGCTAACCATTTTTACAAATCCACCTGAAAACACAACACTCCTATTATATTTGTTGAAGTAATTACAATATCCCTTGAAAAATAGGCAATAATGAATGCAAGTAAAATTCATTAAAGAAATTGCATTATTTAATGAACAAAAGGCAATAACAGATGTAACTCAAATTTCAACATATGTGCATGAAAAAACCATGATAATCTTTGATTATTTAATTCAAAAGACCATTACATTTCAATCATGGAGAAAATTATCAAGTAAAATATAAACATGAACCTCAATTTAGAACACAAACACCTCAAATTAATGACTAATGGTCATAATTCACCCTAGCTTTATAAATTTACCCAGAGCTTCTACCTGCCTTACAAAGCTTTCAGAAAATGGAACCCCTTACAATGAGAAGAGAATCAGAATAAAAGGAAACAAAAGAAGCAAGAAAATCCATCCAATGATGCCACTTGGTTGCTCCCTTCTTCAATTTGGAAAAGCTTCTCTCAAAATCTCTTCATTCTACAAAAACCTTTGCCTCTATTTTTCCTTTCCTTCACCTTTATTCTGAAACAAAAAATCTCCCCCGCGTGAAAAATCTCTCCATGTAATGTTTTGAACTAACCATAAGTTTTTTATGCATATTTGTTTCATTTGAGTTATATCTATTATTTCCTTCTATTTTGTGAGTAATGTAATTTCTTTAATGAATTCTAGCTACATTTTTCATTTCCTATTGTTCAAGGGATAGTGTAATTGATCAACAAATGTGACAGGAGTGTTATGTTTCTAGGTGGATTTATAAGAATGGTTACCAAATAAAGCTTCATTGATCTTGTTGTCATAATGTGATAATAGTTTTCCAAACTCAATTCTCAAATACCTGCAAGATAAGTGGCCAACAAATGAGATATAGCATCAATTGCTTTATCTCCTTCACTTTGGGCTCTGCAAAACCTAGGAGGGTGGTCCCATAATGTAAATTATATGCCTCTTTTAAACAATTGATGTATACATTGCATAGATAAGTAGATATATTCTCCTAAAAGGTTAGGAAGATGAAATCCTTCAAGAAATTGGCATTTCCTTGAAATACTTACAAATCTATAACCGAGAATACAAACAACACCAACCACAACAAATAAAAGATTGATTGAAAAGTTATTTAAATTTATGTTCTCAAGTTGGGTATCCAGAGTCCTAAAAGGTGCTTATAATGACTGAGATTAATGTCATTATCTATGGGCTTGGAGTCAATGTAAATTGAAATGCAAGGTACATTTAATCCTAAATAGAAATGATCTTAGTGAAATTACTTTGCAATTCACCCATCTATAATCAAAGCCTAAGACTACTTATCAAATCCAATTTTTATGCACATGAATTTATGATTAGATCTAAGCATTTTAACTGATTCTTTGAACCAAAGCTAAAATCAAATCGTATACTAAAGCTCAACAACAATGACAATTAATGAAATGATCTTTGATAAATATTTTCATTAATAACTCAAGTATAGATTAAAGTTGGAGAGACTATAGACTCAGGAAATTTACAATTATCATTGTGATATGCTCAAAAACCATACATTTGACAAAACTTACTATCTAGACTCAAAAAATTAGATAAAGACTCCTAACATATTTTCTCTATGTTCTTCAATTACATAATTCGACTCCAGAATTCAACAAAAGACTAGCTTAAATGGCCATGAATTCCCTTTTATAGAATAAGTGAACAAAACAAGCTTCAGGCCAAATGCACACATGTCACATTCTAATTGGACCGCTACAAGACATATTCCCTAATTCAGTTATATTTACATATCTAATTGGAGGGAATACATATGAGACAAAGGCTATTTGCATTTGTTGTGAGAAGCAACCTCACCTTCCAAAAGGTACATGTTGAAAAGAATAATCTTCAATCAATTGTAGCAAGTCCAATTCATTGGGAAAAATGACAAAATTGGTAAAGGTAGGAAAAGTACACAAAATCCAAATCAAAACCACATCATCAATAATCAATATTTTTCTATGATACCTTTAGTTTGGAGACACATAATTTATACATTACAACTTCATAGGTCATACCTGTACAATACTTGACCAAGTGTATGTGTTCCACTTTGAATTTACTAATCCAACCCAACCATGAATATCCTCTTCCATTGCTCATACTCCTCTTCAGATGGCCAATCAAAATGAATAATTTCATCCATCTTCTTTCTGTAAGGAGTGCATTTTGTCATCACTAAATTAGCTTCCTATCAAATTCTTTGAGAAAGATAATAATGAAAGATAACTTCTCCAAAGTATCTTTCAATATGTCTATATTAACATCTTGGTAGATTAATTCTACCTGAGTAACAAACAATTGTAGCATCCAACTAGTTCTTCCATGTCTGTAGAGACTTCACTTCTTCACGAGCTTGCAGAATATCAGGCAACAATGTCAATTCAGCCCGATCATACTTGATTTTTAACTCTTTTATTTTCTTCTGTAATGGAGCAACATACCCATGGAATGGTTGTTCCCTAACATCATAGAAAAACTTGTAAGTTAGGATTACCTTTGGAGGTTGTCCCCTTGTTTCTTAACACTAGTTGACATTAGCTTCAAATCACTAACTCTAGGAATCCATCTATCTAAGAGCGGGCTTCTTAATTCTCCATCCCTCTAAGAAATCTTCATTGCTTTCAACATCAAAGAGTAATTAGCATGGAAACTATTTAACTTACCTTGAATTCTCCTGTTGAGGTGCCTCAAGAAGTGTGAAAAATCTTTTGAATTATTCTTATTCATCATGACCTATGTTTCCTCAAGAAATTTCTCATACTCCTCAACTTGCTGAAGCAGTTGTTCTTTTGTGGGTTCATCTGATGGAGTTGCCTGCAATGTACTCAACTTCTCAACTACAATAGGCTACTAACCCATGTTGTAAGGCACAATTGAAAAGAATTTTTTAGGTGGATGAGACTGAGGTTGAGTTATAGGAGAAGTGGGAGTGATATAGCTTGAACTAGCCTACCCTTGAGACTGTAATGTGTTCACTTGTTGTTTCCAAAACTCTCGCTTTGTTTCAAGCTCAGCTACTTTCTGTTGAATCTTGTAATATTTATCTAAAATATCATAATATTTTCTTTTGAATGTATCCCTGTCATTAGTGAGGTGCTTAACTGTTTCTTTTGTAAATCTAGTAGCATTTATGGTCATATCAACAATTTCTAATGCTGGAGTATCTGCAACTCTTTTTACAATCAGGCTACCATTAAATTCTGATACCTCTAAAACTTTGGGTTTCCTTGAACTGAGAGACATTGACCATATTGCTAGAGTATCCCACTCACGGCTGAATGCAAATCCTTGAAGTGCCAACTTGGATTCTTCTTCAGTTTCAAATATTTATTTATTAGCCCTCCTTATCATATCCAATACAAATGCATCAAGAATATCCCATTCAAGAAATAATAATACACCAATTTTTCATACAGGTTCTCTTCCTTTCTCATGTGTAATATCCTTAAACTATTTTCTCATCTCTTGCCTCACATTAGCTTGAACAACATTTTTTGGCAACTTGGGATGTATACTTCTTTCAACAACAACCAGGTCTCTGCATACTCTCCAACCTTTGCTCTCCATATAAAATCCCTGAAAGTTGGTGTTTCAATAAATGAGTCATCCTCCATAAAATCTTTGCAAGATTCCTTCCTCATGTCATTGATATTGTTTACACCACTTAATTTGTATTTTCCCAATATCATGATACTTGTCCTAGAGCTTGATGCAACTTCTCTCGAAGGAGAAGGCATCCTTTGCTACATATCTTTAGAGGTTATTATAATATCATCTACATCACTGTCAAGGTAATCAAATTCCATGCTCACTTCAACCCTTTTTTTTTTTCACTGGTGGTTGCTCTGAGGAAGGAGGACTTTGGAAAATTTATCCTTTAATCCTTTGGTACAATAGGGGTTGGTTTTGCATGCTCCTTCTTAACTATCTCCTTCTTCCTAGTATACACCCTTAAATTCTTAGGTGGGTGATCCCACAACGCTGGTTTACAATTTCTAGGAGGAACTAATTTTTGCTGAAATAACATATTTTTAGAAAATATAATGATTTAAGCCTTAAAATGTTTCATTTAAATAATTCCAATTGAAGAGGGTTTGATCAAACTACCTTAAATCAAACCCCCTTGGATAGAAGCCCGCTAGTTTTAAACCATACCTATAACAGAGTCTCCTTTACACTTATCAAAATGCTGATAAAAACCCACTTTTGATTTACGTTTTTGTGGATGAAATGAATTCATTTAAAATTTATTTATTTTCAAGTAAGTATTCTTTATTATAAGATTCCCAAAAAGTATAATTTTAAATAAATTTAATTTAATTATTGTATTTATTTTTTATTTCTCGTGAATGTAGGTTTTTCACCGAAAATAAAGCTCTCTATTCTGCACATGTGGAAAAATAGCATATTATTAAAAATAAATTTAAAAATATTAGTGCACTAGATATTGAAGTCCTTGATCCAACAAAGAAAAAAAATTGAATTTCGATACACACAAAAAACGTTACATGTTATACAGTCGTGCTATGTCTGAATTATAATTGGTTTAAATTCAAAATTTGATTAAAGAAAAAATATTGAATAAAAAACTATCTAACCAAGTGGAAGCACTAGATATAAGAGTTACAAATCTAAATTTGAAAGAATTATAATTTTATCCTTCATGAAAAAAAGTTATGTGTTATACAGTGAGCGTCACTTTTTAAAAATGTTGTTTTCTAAAAAAAACTAGTTTTTGAGGGAGATGGAAACATAAGTGAAATTTGATTCCAAAAATTTTGAAAAAAATATATTTATAATCTATAGACAAAATGTCACGAAACTTTAGTTTGCATCATCTTCAAATTCCTCACGGTTTAGCCGCTATAGGTGCCTGAAAGAGAAGATTTAGTTAAGAACAATTATTTGAGTGTCCAGTTTGGCCAAAAATTGTAAACCACTATTGTGGGATCACCCAGGTGGCTAGTAGGAAGGCCTTTCACCTAATGGCACAAATGGTCCTTCTTCTATTGCTAAGGCTTTTCCCTTTCCTTTGACAATGTCTTCTCTTCTCAACATACCAACAACACTTTCAAAGTTTTCCAATACATACTTTACCTTGTTCCATTCTCCTTTGATGTTGGCTAGAGGATCATAAGTTAGATCTGACTTCTGAATATTAGTCACCATCTTTTCATAAGCAATATACATTTCTTTTCTTTATCTTGCAATTGGAAACTAAAAATGTTTCTGATAACATCCTTAGGGTAGTAAAAATTGTGAAAAAATACCCCAATGACCTCTTTTCTTTTACTTCATGGATGAATCTTTCTTGGTCATGGTTTCTAGGGTGAGTTGATGCTAATTTTTAAGGCTTGAGGACTTCCATCAAAGGATTCCATTTTCCTTTTATCAACACAAAATATGCAAATACAATATACTTAGGGAAGAATGAAACCTTCTTCTTACTTTCCAGCAAATAGCACTCCTAGGTTCCTACCAACTATTCATGACATCTACGAATCCAATTCTAAGGGGTACATCCCTTGGTAAAAAAAAAAGGATAGGAGGAAGTCCCATATACCTTGAATATAATTCTATCTGGGTATGCAATGATATCTCCCCAATTAAGGGTTATATTCAATTCATGCCTCCTCTCCATAGGCCTTAGAAAATCATGAATATCTTTTGGGATCCTTGGAAAATCAAGAACCAACATTCTCCTGAGCTTGGATGCAAAGACATTATTAAAAACTAGGTAATCAAACTTCTAGTCATCCATATCCAGAATTTGGGTCCAACATTGGATAGGTAGCTCAACATTACCCTCCACCTTCCTTAGAGAAATATATTTACCAAAATAATTCTCTTGCTTATACAAAATCATATGCATTAAAAGAGAATACCACCATAATTTTACCCAATTCTTTCCTCCCTTGATATCAATCAGATGCTTATGCATGTTCTCTACTAGGTAAGTGGCATAATCATAAACCACATTAAAACCTACATATTGAATATGGCCAACCATGTATATATACTCAACGGGTATTGTCTCAAGTGCATCAAAGCCAATAATCTGATACATAAAAAAATAGTTTTCCTAAAGTAATGAGTAAAATAATTCAGAGGAAAAGGTTCTTTCTCATCTTTTCCAATCTTAATTTTCTTCCTATTCTTCCCAGTTCCAGTAGAAGCACAGTGCATAGACAACAATGTGGTTCAAAACACAACTTTGGTGTTCTCATATTATTTTTTGAAAGTCTGAAGGTTAATGGGAATCATATCTTGGCTCCATTCATGCAGTTTAAAAACTTCTAGAATCTCTTCCCTGGTAATCCTGACAAATTCAGTATCATTATAAGCCCTTACAATTCTAAACACAGGATCATATCTGGCTATGATATCTTTGAGAAAATCCACATCCACATATACATTTGGGACCACTAGCTTCCCCATCTCATATCTCCATGTATGGAAAATGGGATATTCACAATTTCTATTCCCAAACCAATTTCTAAACATTTTCCACCAGTATAAGGTAGTTTGGCATCTTGGATCCAAGCCTGCCTATCCTGTAACCCTTCATAAACTTTAGGAAGATTTTACATCTTTGCTCCATTTCTCTTCTTGTTAGTTGAGGGTTTCAACTAGTCAACAATATCATAAGAGAGAAACCTAGTTGGGGTTTCAAATTGCGGATTTTTTGCTTTGGGGGCCATGGATGTTCAGGCGGGTTTGCAATGGAATAGGGTTCTAATAGAAAAAAACTTAAAAACTTATTCCCTTACAAAGCAGCTTAGGGTACAAACACAAGACACAAACTTGAACAAACTCAACCAAGAGGAATAATTTTATACACAAATTTTAACACACAAAGCAATTAAAACATGTAAGTTAAAGCAATTGGAAGAAAACAATCTCAATCCAACCCTAACTCATGATATTTCAAATAAAGCATAGAGTTCAATTTTAATTATACTCATGGATTTTTTTCATTTTTAGGAACCCTAATTTGTGCATGCTCCAACTTGAACACTTTGATCAACTTTCAGGTTGCTCTGCACCAATTTGTAGCCTTCAATAATGTTAGGAAATCAATTTTTTGCATATTTCATGACCCAATTTTAATAACTGCTTGTGTCCTTTCAACCATTACTGCTTGCTCACATGAAGCAAAATGGATCAAATTCCTACATGCTCAATTTCAAATAGCAACTGTCGATTTCATTCTAAAATGACACCGCGAGTGACTCAGATTGATTCAACACAATTTGAATTTACTTCGTGATACTTTTCCAACTTGTCAGCTAATAAGAGATTGCTGACTAGAAACCTCGTCATCTCTTTCTCTGGGTTCCACTTTCTTTTCCTATTGGACAGAGTAGTACACACATCATCCTTTCATGGACCTCACATGTCTCCCGATGAGCATTATATTAATGCTACGAGGTGTGCGATAGATGGCTAAGATTTTTCCTTGCTATTGCTCATGAACCGTCGATATTGGAGGTAGTGGACATCAAACATAATGTAGAAAAACTTGACCCCACCATAGCGAGGAAACATGTCACATAATCATAGACCTTGCACCTCTTTTGGCAGGCACTCTTCAACTCCTATACGGTGCGCGATAGATGGTCAGGATCTTGTCTTTAGATTAGACGGATGGTATTTTCTACACATGCCGACAAGGTTAGTTTTTAAAATGGGGCCAACACTAGGTCGCCGGGTTTTGACCCTCAAGGTGGACACTTTTAAAGGCAACTTTATAATATTTTCAACCTGACTTAGAAATTCTTTAAACTGATGTAAAACTAGGTGATCGACACACCTAAGTGAAAGGGACCAGTAAAAGGATGTTTGCGATAGCCTAAGATATAACTTGAATAACTGGCGACTAGGTAGAGTAAGTCAAACCAAAATTAAAATGGTGAAGGCTTAAAACATAAAGAGCATGAAAACAAGGATGAAGAGCTAAAACCTTAGACCTTACCAGTGGACATACATGTGACATGACATTTCCAAGCAAAGAATGAGCTCAAAATCTAAAAAATTTTAGGAGCTCCATTAGTGGCTCATGCTCGGGGATGCATACCCCTAGTGAGTATGGCAAGAAATAGATCTTCTGGTGAAGGAGACCAACACAAAGGAACTCAAACAAAGACTAGGAGCTTTCCCGAACAAGGTAAGTAGATGTAGTAGAAAGAAAACAAGCCAAACTTATGTTCAACATTTATAGAAATGTACAATGCACATGGAAAGATAACCTATTTAAGGAGAAATAGGGTTTCAAGAACTGTCCATGTTCTGGCAGTTCTAGAAATTCACTTGTAAGGGACTACAAGAAATACGATTCTTCCCCATGTGTATCTACAATCAAATAAGGCCCAAGCCATAGGTTTTTGACTTGGATCTACAACTTCTCATATCTTTAATGGGCTTCTCTTCTAGTTTCGTCAAACTCAATTAACTCATCCATCCGATACTGCAGCTCATCACAAATATCAGTGTTATACTCTTGGACAAATCTATACATTTTTAGCAGATTATTGTGTGGTATTTTGGCTTCAAATCCATACACCAAGTTGAAACGGGATTTCTCAATGACCTTTATTGTAGTCTTGTTAGCCCACAACACTAGTTGCAATTTTGAGTCCTAGGCCTTCTTATTCTTGTCAATCACCCGCTTGATAATCTTCATAAGGATTTTGTTGTTGGACCCAACTTGCTCATTCCCTTGGGG
This sequence comes from Sequoia sempervirens, assembly GCA_007258455.2. NCBI lineage: Eukaryota > Viridiplantae > Streptophyta > Pinopsida > Cupressales > Cupressaceae > Sequoia > Sequoia sempervirens. The sequence goes on from VDFB02280647.1 coordinate 71,794, forward strand.
ATGGTATGGGGATGAATAGGATACATTTATGCCGTGTTGGTTGAAAAAATACATGAACTCCTCAAATCTAAAACACATGGTGTTATAAAAAATAATTCTTTTAGGAACACCAAACCTACTCATAATATTGTTCATCAAGAAATCAATGACTACTTGACTAGTTGCTCTTCTGGTGGGAATAGCTTCAACCGACTTTGTGGAATAATCGGTTGCAACCAGAATCTAGGCATGTCCTTCAGCGGACTTCATGTTATTCCTTGCATACACGAACCAACTTTTCATTTGGAAAAGTAAGGGACCCCCTTTGTTTTCTTTCGTTTTGCTGGTTTTTTTTGTCGGGATCGAGTTGCAGGATGGAATCGGTACTTGACACCTTTCGGGGTTTCAAGTTTTGGTTTTGCCTCGACTTTGATCTTTGCTTCTCCTTCAAGTGTCGCTCAGGTTCGTGTTCCTTGTCTGGTCATGTCTTGTCCCTGTTTTGTTCTTCGACTTATTTTTGCTTCATCTCATCTTTCGCTGTTGCATTGTTCATTTTTTTTGGTCGTTTGCTTTTCATCTCCGATTTTGGTCATTTTTGTTTTCTCTTTTCTGTTTGTCTTCATCTCGTCCTTTTGTCATCTTTTTTTCGTGCTCGTTTCTAGTTTCATGTTTGTTTGTTTTTGTCTAGGTGTTGTCTTTGTCAGTAGCATCATTCCACCTTAGAATCATTTTAAAAAAAATAAAAATGCTAAAACATGAAAAAACAAAAAAAAAATGCTAAAACATGAACATACAAAATAAATAAATAAATCTTTTATTTTAAAGATTTAAAATATTAAAATTAGAAAATAAATAAATAAATTTTGAAATAAAATTGATTTTAAAGTTTTAAATCTAAAATGTTCATAAATAATATCTTTTAAATTCAAATTTAAAAGATTGAAAATCATAAAAGTAAAAAATGTGAAATTCAAAATAAATAATTAAAATAAAATAAAAAAAATATATAGATTTAAAATTTAAATAAGTGTAAAATTAAATAAATAAATAGATCTTTGATTTAAAAAATAGATTTCAAAAGTTAAATAAATAAAACTTCAAAAGTTTTAAAATAAATATTAAAAATTTTAAATAAAGCCTTTAGTTTTTTTTTCAAAAATAATTAAAAGATTTAATAAAAAATTTAAGTAGATAAATCTTTTTAATATTTAAAAGATTTTAAAAGTCAAAACTTAGGAGAATGTGTAAAGAAAAAAAAAATATAAAATTGAAAATGAGAAGTTCTGTCCGACCCGGACCTAGACCCGAATAGAACTTTGGCATCAAAAAATCAAAAGTTTCAAATTCCAAAATAGTCCCGCAACATTATGGATGTCGGACCAGGGAGAACCCTGAACCCAGCACAAGAAACAAATGTCCTGGTTCTGATTTCGTTCCACTCCCGCTCCACTCCGCTCCAGCTCCCGTTCTGCTCCCATCCTGTCATAGTTCTGCTCCCGCACGATATGAAGAATGGAACACGTATGAACACCCATTGAAACACGGAGAAATCATATGAGCCAATTGACAGAGGGTGCTCGAACTATGTAAATAATGCCTCAAAAAGATGTTTCATGGAATGAAATGATTGCAGTATATATACAAAATAGATTTGGTGAACAAGGGTTTCAAAGGAGCCTTGAAGCAAGTTCAGTGACAGATGTCACCGAATCCCGCAAAATTTTGTCAACATCCCCTGCCTATTGATAATTAAAGAAATGCAAGGAAAAAGAACTGTACAAAATGTGTCCAAGAAATGTGGTTTAAGGTTTCAAACTATTTACAGATTGCATAAAGAAAGGTCATCCCATGGAATGCAACGATCGCAAGAACTTGACAAAATGGATTTGTTGAATTGATCTTTAGAAACTCCCAAGTAAATGCAGATGATAGGTTTTTAGCCGATTTTCATGGCTTATGTAGAATGAGTAAACAATGATGATGCGCATGAACCATTTGGAAAATGTTTAGAAGAGATGCGCCATGGAATGCATATATTGCAAGATCTATGCAGGCTGTATTTAAGAGCATACAAAATGTTACAAATAAACGCGATCTCATGGAATGCCAAGCATGCAAAACATGAGGAATGGAAGCATACGCCATGACTTGTGAACGATTTGATAGAATGCCTCAAGAAAGCTCATCTCATGGAATGCTATGATTGGTGAGTATCGTTTCATCAAAATGCTTCAAGAAAGCTCATCTCATGGAATGCAATGATTGCAGAGAGCAAATGCGATTTTCTCAGGTAGATTTTCAAAAAAATGTGAAAGCATAGCAAGGCTGCAAATTGCTTGACAAAATGCTTCAATAGAGATGGTCATCTCAGAGAACGCAATGATTGCAGGGTATGTACAAATTCAATTGGCAGTTGTATAGCCAAATTCCATGCATTCCACTGGTAGACCCGCACCTCATAGTGGGAGCATGGACAATCCATGTGAGATGTTCGACAAAATACCTCAAAGGAATTACCAAATGATGGAATATGAGAAATGTTTGGTGAATCACTTCACGAAAATGCGGTCTCGGAAAGGCTATGATTACAGTGCACAAAATGAAATTAAGAAGAATGCCTCAATGAAACAGGGGCGAGTGTAGTTTGGTTTAGGTGTTCCTTGAAGAGTAACAAGTCTAGTTAATTAGATTAATCAACATTCTTCTTTCTCTTGCATCCCTGATCTATATTTTTCCTTTTTTTAATACTCCAATGTTAGAGTAGGTTTAGATAGAAGTTTGATCCTGCAACAATCGAGAAGCTCCATAACCAACATGCCCCTTGAACATTATAGCCTCATTGACCACTCAACAAAACATCACAGTTTTGAACAACTACATAGACCTTGGAAGATAGGTGGTTTTAGATCAGTTTATCTTTTTCAAGAGAAATAGAGTAGAAATATTCCATTTTAACGTTGTTGTGTCAATTTGGCCATCAATAGATCTGGCGCTAGAAGGAGGGCCCTTGAACAATTTTTATTTGTTGTATGGGAGTAGGTTAGATTTTGGAAACCTAGCCCCAATGGGCAACCCTTTGTGTATTCCCGGGATTCTTAACGAAATTCATTACCATATGCATAATAGGCTTCCATAATTTTTCACTAACAGTGGACAAATTGCTAAAGATCATGTTAAGATTTACAAAGATTTGATTAGTCTTCACCGGATTCGTCATGAGGATACAACCTGTCAACTTTTCGTTAAAACATTGCAAGGTAAACATGGCAATGGTATGTTAATCTTCCACCAAATTCTATTTGTTCATGGATGTAGTTAGAAATTTTATTTGTGGATAAGTTTGACCCTTATGCATGAACACAAGACCCATCATTTGAATTTGCAGCTACAAAAAGGACACCATCTAAATAAATTTACCAGTTTAATCACAAGTTTTTGTTGATGTATCAATGAGTTCAATATTTAAATCCATTTATTAATGATTATATGATAAAGGAACATTACTATTGGGGTTTGAATCCTTTGTTTGCAACATAAATTAGATGTTGTGGGGAGATTACCTCCTTACATGATATATTGCACAAAGCTTTCTTATTGGCACATGTTGGACATGACGTGAGGAATACAAATAGCCAAAATTAGGATTGTAATACCTGTGTACTTGCGATTTGTCGTCCTTTTCAGTCTTATGCCAATTTACCCACCATCCCTACCCAGATGCAATCATTCTCACCAAGCAACTAAAACCTTCCTAATATTACAAACACCATGTTTTCCAACGCTTTGAATAAATTCAATCCCTTGCAAGGCTAGTGGAAGAATATATCTTTGCAAAATCCAACCACAAAGGTAAGTATTCCACCTACCAATGAAGTTGTGACTACACCATCTCTTTTCAGTTATATTCCAAAGAATAGTCCATTACATTATAATGAAGTTGTAAGTGAAATATTGGATGAGAAAGTATATCAATTTGACATTTTATTTGAAAAAGAGCATGAAATGGATATCAATTCAAAGCATAATGGAAATATTAGGTTAAAATCTAGTTTCATTGGAAATGTTAATACTAACAATGATATTGAAATAGAAGAAAATATCACCACAGGACTGCTATCATGAGAAATCAACAATACCTTCCAACACTTTGAAAAAATATTCTGACCAAGATGAGAATCAGTGTGATGAAGGATGGACAAAAGAGCACATTTCATTTTGGCTAGATATCCCACATATGCAAAGTCGAATAAGGGAGAAGTTGGAAGAATTACGAGACTTGAAGTTATCAGGATTTGTTAGGCCAAATGGATGTAGGATACATCGAACCAATCAATATTCTCAGATGGATTGCTATGTTTTTCTTGGTAGGATGGAGTTATATTTCAAACAACTGATCACGGTTGAAGGAATACTTATGGAAGATCCTTAGAATACTTGTCCACTAGATGAGGAAGATGAAACAACTAGCACACATGAAAATGATAATCAATCTATCCAAAATGATGAGGGTAACTATGAGGAGATGTTTAATTGTTCCCCATCTTTTGATGACCTTGGTCCTTACATCGAGATGGATTCCATGACTAATAAATTTTCCATACCTTGTGCAAATTTTCTGGATATGGAAAGTAGATTTATTGATATGTTCAAACAAACTAGATTTATATTCAAAACTAGTGTTGATTATGATAAGGATATGTATGAAATTTTTGAACTAGGTCTAGATGTCTTGAATAATAATGATACATTGCTAATGAATGTCTTTTATTTTTACATGCCTGTACTAGAGTGAAGTGAAGGGGTATTCCATGAGCTGAGACCTCGTGCAGAGGAGATCATACAACATGAGCATGCCACAACAACTAAAGATCTTCTAAATTAGGCGGTGTATTTCCATTACCCTCTGTGTTTTAATGATTTTCAGTTTGATTATGACGTTGGGGACAATAAAATGTGTTTGTGGGTAAATCATGACAAGGCTGAGAACCCACAACTATTAATATTTCAAACTTTATACCCTCATAATGGATTTACTACACATAAACTTTACATTTTTTATTATAAAGATAAATTTTCTAGGTTTAGAATTGTACCTAGTAAGTTAACGCTTCTGCTCATAATGAAAAATCAATCGGGTCAATATACAAGTTTTTGTTGTTTTATGTTTGTAGAGCTTAGTTTTGTAGTCATTTTTAGAATTAGGATTGGTTAGTATTAGTTTTTGGTTTAGTTAGTTTTTATTTTATTTTGGTTAATGTTGTTTGTTTTGGTTTGTTTTCTTTTGTTTTGTTGTTTTCTTTTTTCTGTGTCCTCTTGTTTTTGTTTTGTTTTGGGTTTTGTTTCCCTTTTGTTTTTGATCTTTTGTTGTTTGTTTTCTTTTTTTGTTCTCATTTTCTATTTGGTTTTACTAGTTCGTCATGTTTTCCTGTGTTTTCTTTTCTTCTACTCTTCTTTTTTTGTCTTTTTCTTTTCTATCCTTTGGGGGGATTCCTCTCATTGACAGTGGAAGCTAAGTTATTGTATCAAGTTATTCCCAAAGGTGAATCTATTGAGAGTTTTCTATTTGCATTTTCCAACATTTGATCAGTCAATAGTTTTGAAAACTTTGATTTGCCTTCATCCATTTCCAATTGGGGAATATTAACATGTATTAGGACTAAATGCATTATGTAGGTTTGTGGAGTTTTTGAAAGTCTATTATGATCTACACACCTTAATAAATCCATCAGATAGTTTACATCGGGTGGGGAAGCTCTACTCCAAGTGAAAAATCTAAAGGGTTATTTTTCTTTCACAATGTCCACTATGGTTCTGAAACTTCTACTTAAGCTTCATTGCTTAAGGATTGAGAGAAACGAGAAACTATACTTCAAAAGAATCAACATCTAAGAAAAGAGAAAAGAAAGAAAATCTAAAAGCGAACTTAATAGCAAAGGGTGATTTGGGTATCTCTATCGGGGCTATAGACGCTTGGCTGGCAGTAGAGCGATGCTTAGAGAGAACCATAGGTATCTCTATCGGGGCTATAGGCACCTATTTGGCAGCAAAGCTATGCCAAGGATATCATTGCACATAAAAAATGTAACTTAAAACAACATAGCTTGGGTTGAGTCTATTTCACTATGATTTTGACAATGCTTATGGAGGGAAATGAATCATTTGCACACAAACAGATTTTAGTTTCATCTCGGACCTCTGTCATATCCCAGTTTTATTGTGCTTGCAGTTTTTAGATTGCTTAGAATGAGCATAAACCAGAGATTTTGGGTATTCAGAGGGAACTACACGTTTTGAAATTCTTAGAGCATTTTCCCAGCCGAGTCACCATTTGTTATGCCTTGTATACAAGCCCCAACTTTTTTCTTGGAAAAGTTAGGAACCCACTCTATTTTCTTTTGTTTGGCTGGTTTGTTTTGTTGGGATTTGATGGAATCGGTACCTGACAGGATGGAATCGGTACCTGACATCTTTCGGGGTTTCAAGTTCTAGTTCCACCCCGACTCTGATCCCCACTTCGCCTTTGGGTGTCATTCGGGTTTACGTTCCTTGTCTGGTGTCGTATCATCCCCATCCTATTCTCTGACTCATTTTTGCTTCATCTCATATTTTGTTGTTGTGTTGTTCATTTGTTTTGGTCGTTTACTTTTTGTCTTCGGTTTGGCCATTTTTTCATTTTCTCCTTTTTGTCTGTCTTCATCTTGTTCTTTTGTCGCATTTTTGTCGTGCTCAGTACTTGTGTCATTTGTTTCTGGTTTCATGTTTGTTTGTTTTTGTTTAGGTGTCGTCTTTGTCTGTCGCATCGTTTCACCTAAGAGTCATTTTAAAAAACACAAAAAATGCTAAAACATGAAAAAACACAAAAAAATGCTTAAACATGAAAAAACACAAAAAAATGCTAAAACATGAAAATACAAAAAAATGCAAAATAAATAAATAAATAATTTATTTTAAAAGATTTAAACTATTAATGTTAGAAAAGAAATAAATAAATTTTGAAATCAAATTGATTTTAAAGTTTTTAAATCTAAAATGTTCATAAATAAAATCTTTTAAATTCAAAATTAAAAGATTGAAAATCATAAAAAGAAAAAATTGTGAAATTCAAAAATACAAAAAAAAAGAAATTTTAAAATTAAAAAAAAATATAGATTTAAAATTTAAATAAGTGTAAAATTAAATAAATAAATAGATCCTTTATTTAAACAAAAGATTTAAAAAGAAATAAATAAAACTTTAAATTTTTAAATAAAGTCTTTTAGTTTTTTTAAAAAAATTAATTAAAAGATTTAATAAAAATTTTAAGTAGAGAAATATTTTTAATATTTTTAATATTTAAAAGATTTTAAAAGTCAAAACTTAGGAGAGTGTGAAAAGAATTTTTTTTTATAAAATTGAAATGAAAAGTTCAGTCGGACCCAGGGAGAACCCTGAACTGGGCACAAAAAACCAAATGTCCTGGTTTTGATTTCATTTCACTCGCGCTCCACTCTAGCTCCTGTTTCACTGCCATCTTGTGATAGTTCCACTCTTGCACAACATGAAGAATGGAAATCATATGAACACCCATTGAAACAAAGATAAAGCATATGAGTCATTTGGCAGAGGGTGCTCAAACTGTTTGAAGAATTCCTCAGAAAGATGTCGTTTCATCGAATGAAATGTTTGTAGTATATATATAAAATATATTTGGTGAAAAATGGTTTCCAAGGAGCCTTGAAGAAAGTTCAGTGGCAGATGTCCCCGAATCCTACAAACTTTTGTCAACATCCCCTGCCTATTGATAAATAAAGAAATGAAAGGGAAACAAACTGTACAAAATGTGTCCAAGAAATATGGCTTAAGGTTTCAAACTATTTACAGATTGCATAAAGAAAGGATGTCCCATGGAACTAATTGATTGCAAGAATTGCACAAAATGGATTTGTTGAATTGATATTTAGAAACTCCCAAGTAAATGCAGATGACAGGTTTTTTGCCGATTTTCATGGCTTATGCAATGAGTAAACTGATGTGCATGAACCATTTGGAAAATATTTAAAAGAGATGCATCATGGGCATATATTGCAAGATTTGTGCATTGGATTTAAGAGCATACAAAATATTACAAATAAACGTGATCTCATGGAATGCCAAGCATGCAAAACATGTAGAATGGAAGCATATGCCATGACTTGTGAATGATTTGACATAATGCCTCAAGAATCTCATCTTAGGGAATGCTATGATTGGCGGGTATCGTTTCATCAAAATGCTTCAATAAAGCTCATCTCTTGGAATGCAATGATTATAGTAGAAATGTGATTTTCTCGGGCAAATTCTCAACAAAATGTGAAAGCATAGCAAGGCTGCGAACCACTTGACAAAATGTTTCAATAGAGATGGTCATCTCAGAGAATGCAATGATTTTAGGGTATGTATAAATTCAATTGGTAGTTGTATAGCCAAACGCCATGCATTTCACTGGAAGACCTGCACCTCATAGTGGGAGTGATCTAGGTGGATCTTCAGAACCTAAAAATTGAAGTGTTCTCATTTCTCCTGGAAGTAGTGCCATGGCGTACAACTTAGAATACTGAATCTGACACAACTTGAACGGGCGAAAAAGGAGTCTGTTTGCTCAAGTTGTGTGCAGTCAAAGTTTGGTCAACCCTTGGACCTGGAGGTTGTCAGGAGGCAAAAAAGTTGATGGACTAAGACTCAGTCAGAAGCAATGTCACTTCGAAGGGCTCGATGACACGAACCCAACAATGTTCGTTTCGTCAAAATTTGAGCTTGTACGTGCGAGATATCGACAGTCAGACTTTGGTCAAAGGCCGATCAACTTAGCGCCTAGGGATAAGAAAAAGGATGAAATTTTGACATCATAAAAAATGGTAGAAGTCAGTGTCCTCGTGAAGGTCTCATCGTTACGATTCCAACAACGTTCATTTCGTGCAAATCGGAGCTCGTATGTGTGAGAAATGGCTAGTCAAAGTTTCAGTTGACTAAAGGTACCATGTGGTACGGTTGCTGATGTCAGCATGACATCATCATGTTGACTTGGCAGATGATTCATCATACGGATGTCGAGTTGGACCAATCAACATCTGACACGTGTTAGTCCCTACAAGCCGTACAAATGACATGGCATAATGACATGGCAGATGATGTCACCATGGTCAGCGAATTGGGCATTGACACGTGTCCTAGATGATGACTAGACACTTGCGTGGTAGGTGACATGGACAGTGACTTGGCAGGTGACTTTTTCCTTGGATGAATGATAGTTTGACACGTGGCATGATTTGGTTCGGACATGTGTCTCCTCCTTGAAAACTTCTCTGTCGACGAGTTTGTTATATTTAGCAAAGGTTTGTTATGGGGCTTGAACCCATGATCTCCACGTAACAAGCTGCTGAACTAGCTGTCGCACCAAGTGTGACATGTTATGTGCATCTCTATTTGTTTTGTTAAGTGTTGTGAAACGGTGGAAGGGTAGAAGGCATCTGTAGGAGTTGAACCCACGATCGGTGGGGAGTTAAAATATATGGTGGCCATTGCACCGCTCCAGTGGTTTGAATTGCATGTGGAACGGGTTTTTAATAACCCTTAACAAAGCCCGAATTCTAAACTAATTAACCATTGATGGTTCTTAGTTAGGATTTAAATTGAATACAAACAAACAACCCCTAACCTCAAAAGCCTGAGAATATGAATAAGTTAAGGGTTTAAAAACAATTTGATAAGGGGGGTTATTGTTTTTATTATGTAAGTGGGAAATTGGTTTTTAATTTTCCGTTTAAGGGGAAAAATCCAAAATTGTTGGTTTTAACCAAATAGGCCCAACTTCAAGTATAAAAGGAGGATCTAGGAGGCTTCCCAAATCATTCATCAGTTGATCATTCTCCATTGTATCCCTTTCTCTTGGTCTTTGAGAGGCTTTTGTGAGAGAATTCTTAGAGGGAATTAGGAGAATTTGAGTTGTGATGTATTGATGTACTGAGTCATTTAGTAGATCGTATTAGGAAAAGTCAATTTTCTTACTCTTTGGTTATTATCCCGAGCTGTGAGAGCTTTTTGAGAGGGGTTTTTGAGTGAGACTTTTTGTATGACTTTGTGGAAAGGCTACAAGTTATTGTAAAGCCGTGTTGCAAGAGGCACCATTGGAGATTGTATTTCCATTTCAAACATTTCAATAGATTGGTCACTCGATTGAGCTCAGCCCAGAGACGTAGTCCACTCGGACGAACTCCGTAATCAAATTGGTGTCATCTTTACTCTCTCTTGGTTCTATGTTTGAGTTCTCTCTATTTAATGTTCCTGCTACTCCATTGTTTATGTATTTACGCCTTTGTTCATAATCACTTAGCAACGTTTGTCATAGATCCCTTCCACTTTACAGATCAGGGAGCATAGACAATCCACATGAGCTGTTCGACATAATATGTCAAAGGAATTACCAAACAATGGAATATGAGAAATGTTTGGTGAATCACTTCACTAAAATGCGGTCTCAGAAAGACTATGATTACTATGCACAAAATGAATTTTTAAAGAGTGCCTTGAGGAAACAGGGCCATGGAGTAAGATGATCTCATAACACACACAAGTCAAATTTTTTTAACATGCTTTAGAAACTTTCAAGTAAATGCAATTGGTGGGTGCAAAGAGGATTTCACAACCTCTGCCCACGTGCTCCTTTCCCACCAACATGGAAACTTAATCAGATGCTATAGTTGTAATTTCCTCGATGATAGTGCAGCAAAATGTAGAAGAATCGATAGGAGCAGGAAGTTGTTTGATCAAACACTCAAAGAGATGTCATCTCATTGGATGCAATGAATGCAGGGTTTGATAGAAATGCACGAAAAACATGAGAAATAGGTCACGGGCTGCATACATATTGTTTGACAGAATGCCTCAACAAAGATTCGCCTTAGGTAATGCAAATGCGCAGGTATAAACATGGAGAAGGAACTATTTTCTAGAATGCCTTAGAGAGATGTCTTTTTATGGCATATAATGATTGATAGAAAGACTTGAATGAATTTGCACAAAATGAATTTGAAAATGTGCATGACTATTTAAGAAAATGTCTCTGAAAGAGAGAATTACCTTGTGAAGGGGGGTGGTTCTAAACGAGATATTAAGGAAATTGGAGAAGTCTATGCAAAACAAATTTATTAAGGAAATTGGAGAAGTTTCGAATGAGTGCAGATTGGTGGTTTTAAGCATAGATTCCCAAATAATTTGGTAAACATCCTCCTTGTATGGTCACATAAAAGGGAAAGAACAGATGATATGCACAAAATGGATTTGTTGCAAGTTGCCTTGGTAGAACTATAATGAAATGCAAAGGTCTAGGGAAACCATGGCCTTAGGAGATACCATTTCATGGAGTCAAATATTTGCAGAAGTATCCACAAATGGATTTGATTCAAAGGTTTCAAAACTTCCTTGATAAACATTGCATGCAAAATATGGAAGCCAAGGCATGCGTCGAATCATTTGCATAAGGCTTCAAAGAGATGCCATCACATGGCATCGATGATTAGAGGAAATGACATAAAGTGGACTTGTTGCAGAGGCTGTAAAAAGTTTTAGGAAAAACAAACATTATTCACAACTGTTAAAGTTAAATCGGTTTACTTCAGATCTCATGGGTGACAAGTCATTCTTTTCTGAAGTGGGTAGATTTCACTAGAGATGGTGAAATTCGTACATCAAAATTGCTAAATACCTAAGAAAAGTTAGAATTCAACAATTTTCAGATGAATTGGAGAAGAGAAATTGGAGTAGCATAAATACAAGGGCAATTAACCCTTTAATGTCTCGGGAACATGATAATGCAAATTGGGCATTAATTTAATTAATGTTCTAAAATAATGTTGATTAAAGAGATTTATTTGTTTCAATTGTGGAAGTAAAAAAAATTGTCATATTATTTAATTGAAAAATTGGCATTGTTTAGTTAATTTTCTGAATTAATTAACTATGCATTTTTTGTTCTACAGGTGCTGCATATGATTCACGATGAAAACGATGCCAAAATTAAAGGAGACAACATTATTCTTAATGTTATTTATTTTAAAATAACATTAATTTTTGTACAAATGGGGTTTTCTTATTGTTTCAACTGCCGGAGTTTTGAGTTTAATCAAGCATGTTTAATGGAAATATTTTAAAAGTTGAATTAATTTTTAGAATTAATTAAGTTTTATTGATTAATTAATTTTATCAATTAATTGATACCTTTGATGATTTACAGGTATTTGAGATCAAATGAGACAAAGCATTAATATGATGTTACATTCAATCCAAAAGGGTGTTTTATTTATTTCAATAATGAAATTTATGTTCATTTATGTTTAATTGAAATAAATTGGAACAATTAATTAATTTCAAAAACTGATTATTATAAATAAATTAATACACATTTATGTTTTATAGGTGCTTTTGAATGTGGGAACAAACAATGGAGATGATTTACAATGTTAATGTGCAAACGCGAGAAGTTTTCTAAAAATATCATTGAACTAGAAGTGAATTAAATGAATGGTGGGCTCGTTTAACATGATTTCTAGATAAAGATGATCCCTTACATCATGCAAAGAAGTAACTTTAAGTCAAATAAAAAATTGTAATTGTGAATTGAAAGTCAACTAAGATCAAAGGAAAGATGAAACATAAAGTTATCTTTCTGATTTAATTGCCTGTACACAAAAGCTACAACTTTTGATGTTTGAGTTTTGAGCAGAAATTGAGTAATTTGTGAGCTATTATTGTAAAAAATCTGCTCACTTTGAAAGGGAGACACTTAGGAAAAAGTTAGAAGTTTTACAAGTTAGCTGATTAGAGTTAGCAATAGAGTAGATGATACAGTTTTCTGCAATTCTTAGTTTAGCTAAATCAATTTGAAGACACTAGTTTCTATGCACTGGTGAATCTTACCAGACTTGTAAATGTGGTTTATCTATTTTGCAATAGTAGAAGTAGCCAGATTTAAGCTTGCTTTAAGTTTTATTCTAGAATGATGTTTATTTTGTTAATCATTTTAATTTGGAATCTTTCAAGGAATGAAGTTTTATCTTTTCTTTTGTTTGAAATGGTGATTTGTAATCTGCTGTTAAAGTTTGCACTATGAATGAATGTCTAGCTTTGTATTGATTTCAAGTTGATTTTTTCTATAGTATTCTTAAGGTGTTCCTTGAAGAGTAATAGGTCTGGTTAATTAGATGAATCATCATTCTTCTTTCTCTTGCATTCCTGATCTATCTTTTTCCCTTTTTAATACCCTACTATTAGAGTAGGTTTAGATAGAAGTTTGATCCTGCAACAATCGAGAAGCTCAATAACTAGCAGGCCCCTTGAAATTTATAGCCTCATTGATCACTCGACAAAATAGCATAGTTGAGAACCAACTATAGAGTCCTTGGAAGATAGTTGGTTTTTGATTAGTTATCTTTTTTAGGAGAAATAGAGTAGAAATATTCTATTTTAATGTTGTTGTGTCAATTTGGCCATCAACAGGTTTGGCGCTAGGAGGGCCCTTGAGCAATTTTTCTTTGTTGTATGGGAGTGGGTTAGATCTTGGAAAACCCATCCCTGATGGGCAACCCTTTGTGTATTCTCAGGATTCTTAACGAAATTCCTTACCATATGCATAATAGGCTTCCATTATTTTTCACTAACAGTGGACAAATTGCTAAAGATCATGTTAGGATTTGCAAGGATTTGATTAGTCTTCACCAAATTCGTCATGAAGATACAACCTGTCAACTTTTCGTCAAGACATTTTAAGGTAGAACATGGAAATGGTATGCTAATCTTCCACCAAATTCTATTTGTTCATGGATACAGTTATAAATTTTATTCGTGGATCAGTTTGACCCTTATGCATGAACACAAGACTCATCATTTGAATTTGTAGCTACAAAAATGACACTATCTTTAAATCAATTTACCAGTTCAGTCATAGGTTTTTGTTGATGTATCAATGAGTTCAAGATTTAAATCTATTTATTAATGATTATATGCTAAAGGAACATTACTAATGGGGTTTGAATCCTTTGTTTGTAGCATAAATTAGATGTTGTGGGGAGATTACTTCCCTACATGATGTATTGAAAAAATATTTCTTATTGGCATAGGCTAGACATGACGTGAGGAATACAAGTAGCCAAAATTGGGATTGTAAAACTTGTGTACTTGCAAGCTGCCATCCTTTGCAACCTTATTCCAATTTACCCACCATCTCTACCTAGATGCAATTATTCTCACCAAGCAGCTACAACCTTCCTAATCTTCCAAACACCACATTTCCCAATGCTTTGAATCAAGTAAATCCCCTGGAAGGCCGATGAAAGAATCTATCTTTGAAAAATACAACCACAAAGGTAAGTATTCCACCTGCCAATGAAGTTGTGACTATATAATCTCTTTTCAATCATATTCAAAAGCATAGTCCATTACATTATAATGAAGTTGTAAGTGAAATATTTAATGAGAAAGTATATCAATTTGATTTTTTATCTGACAAAGAGCATGAAATGGATATAAATTCAAAGCGTAAAGGACATATTAGGTTAAAATATAGCTTCATTGGAAATGTTAATACTAATGATGATATGGTTATGTGTATGATCATCATGGGCCAAAAAGTGGCAATATGTGGGTATGTGTAAGGTATGTGGCTGACGAATTTTTTTTAACCCAAAATTGATGAAATGAAAAGGGTTTTTAAAGGAGATTCTCAACTTTCCACCAATATAAATTAAGCTTTACTTTGAATTTAATAAATAATTATCATTCATTTTCTATTCGAATTATGACTAAAGTCTTGATTGATAGGCTGATTGAATAACATCTATAGATTTCAAATGGTATCACATTTTTTGAATCTAAAACATGCATCACATTCTATCTTTTGTATACTATAAGTTTTAAAAAAAATGAATTTCATGAAGTTTTGACCAAGTTAAGGTGGTCAGACATACGAGTTTTTATATTTTTTAAAATTTGTAATAAAAAAATTATAATTAATTATTTACTTGGAAAAAAATTTAGAAAAAATAATGCATCACATTGGGACATGAGTCCTATACTTATATATAAAATATTAGAATTTTTTTTTATCATTTTATTGTGGTTAGGGTGGTCAGATAGACACCTACTTATTTTTTCCCTCAAATTTAAGTACTATTGCATTGAAATTTTAAATTTTCACCAAATAGATTATTATTTTTTAAAAATAAACCTAGTAGTTTAGAAACTACATTCAATTTGCTATAGATTCTATTCTTACATATTTTTGAAATAATATAGATAACTTATTAAAAAATTTATGTCAAGTTTCCTAACTCTGATTTTTCTAAATTTTTCACTACTTAAAGGCCTATTGTTTCCATGATGATCTTGCACATACCCATATTGAAATAGATGAAATATCAACATAGGACTATTGTCATGAGAAATCAACAATACCTTCCAACGATTTGAATAACTCTTCTGACCAAGATGAGAATTAGTGTGATGAAGGATGGACAAAAGAGCATGGTTTATGTTGGCTAGATATCCAATGTATGCAACTTAGTTGAATAAGGGAGAGGTGGGAAGAATTGGGAGATCTAAAGCTATTAGAACTTGTTAGGCCAAATGTATGTAGGATACATTGAACCAATCAACATTCTTAGATGGATTGCCATGTTTTTCTTGGTAGGATGGAGTTATATTTCAAATAGCTAATTCTAGTTGAAGGAATACTTATGGAAGATCCCTAGAATACTTGTCCACTAGATGAGGAAGATGAAACAACTAGCACACATGAAAATGATATCAGTCTATCCAAAATGATGAGAGTAAATGTGAGGAGATGTTTAATTCTACCCCATCTTCTGATGACGTTGATTCTTGCATCGAGATGGATTCCATGACTAATAAAGTTTCTGTACCTTGCACATATTTGCTGGATATGGAAAGTGGATATATTGATACGTTCATAGACTCTTTCATGTGCATTTTAATAATGACGAAACATCTGTTGATGATTTAACACAAGAAAATGACTCCTGGTTTGAATAATGAACAAATAGAATTTGAGAACATGACTATGAATGAGGCTAGAAATGAATCTTTTGGTGGACACAAATTTGAATGCCAAATTGATTCTTCAAGGGAGGGAGATCAAATGGATGTTCAAGTTATTCAAGGGCTATCTGATAATCATTCAGATCATACTTACACTTTTCAGGAAAATCAATTGGATCTCAATGCTAATCAAGATATTAACATTGATGAAATTAGTGGTTGGTTGCAACAAGGAGTGAACAATGATAAGATTCAACTGGTTGAAGTAGAAGAATGTCAAGAAAGTGACCAAGAGGCAATCTCAAAATTTGAATCCCTTCAACATGATGAAGAAATTGAAATGGGGAAGTATCCTCTTAGTTTTGATTCTATTTATTCAAATGTGATGTTTGAGGAAAGTCCTTGCTTAGCATGCACTAGTGAATTTTATCTTAATAGTGATGAGCTTGACACTGAATTGCATGTTCTAGTTGATGACATGCAAAAAAATGAACTTAAGAAATGTTTTCCTGGATTTGATGTTGTACATTCAAATAAGTTGTTCGAAGAAACTCCTAGTGTACTGTGTACCAGTATTTATGCCACTAATGGTGATGAGTTGGATGATGATTTTAAAATTATTTTGGGTGACATGTTTGAAGAAAGTGCTGATAGCAATGCTTCATTTCTGAATGAAAAGGGTTTGTAGACCTTGCAAGTTGACAACATGGGTGATTTGCTGCCTAGTCCATTTGAAGAGATCGAAGGAATCTGGGACTCTACATCTGAGTGGAATATTGAGATGTTGGTAAATGGATATCCCAATTACAAAAAAAATCTCACTTTGGGCGATTCATGTAAGATTCATCCTTCTGGCTCACATTATGAGGTAAGGTGCTCTAATTTCTTGTTAAAAGGGGAGAGTTTCATGACAGGTAAGGAAAATTTTGAACAAATTGTTTTAAAGGTTGAGGAGGTTGACCATTAAATTGGTGATGCATGTACTTTGGAAAACATGATTGAAGTTAATGGTCCCTGTGAAATCAAAAGCACTAGTTTGGTGTTCAAAACTAGTGTTGATTGTGATAAGGATGTCATGAAATTTTTGAACTATGTTTGGATGTCTTGAATAATAATGATACATTCATAATGGATGTCTTTTATGTTGACATACATGTACTAGAGCAGAGTGAAGTGGTATTCCATGAACTAAGACCTTATGAAGAGGAGATCATACAACATGAGCACGCCACAACAACTAAAGATCTTCTAAATCAGGTGGTATCTTTCCATTACCCTCTGTGTTTTAATGATTTTCAGTTTGATTATGATGTTGGGGACAATAAAATCTATTTGTGGGTAAATCTTGACAAGGCTGAGAACCCACAATTGTTAATATTTCAAAATTTATACCCTCATAATGGATTTACTGCACATAAACTTTACATTTTTGAGTATAAAGATAAATTTTCTAGGTTTAGAACTGTACCTAGTAAGTTAACGCTTCTACACATAATGAAAAATCAATCGGGTCAATGTATACATTTTCGTTGTTTGATGTTTGTAGAGCTTAGTTTTGGAACGTCAGTTTTAGAATTAGGATTGGTTAGTATTGGTTTTTTGGTTTAGTTAATTTTCTTTTTGTTTTGGTTTATGTTGTTTGTTTTGGTTTGTTTTCTTTTGTTATACTATTTTCTTTTTTTTGTGTCCTCTTGTTTTTGTTTCATTTCTGGGTTTGTCTGTTTCTCGTTTGTTTTTTATTTTTTGTTGTTTGTTTGTTATTTTTGTTCTTGTTTTCTATTTTTGTTTTTCTAGTTCGTTATGTCTATTTGTGTGTTTTTTCTTCTACTCTTCTTTTTTTGTCTGTTTCTTTTCTTTCCTTTGGGGGGTTTCTCTCATTGGTCACAGTGGAAGTTGAGTTATTGTATGCAAGTTATGCCTAAAGGTGAATATGTTGAGATTTTTCTATTTTATTTTCAAACATTTGATCATTCTATAGTTTTGAAAATTTTGATTTACCTTCATCCATTTCAAATTGGGGAATGTTAGTATGGAATAGAACTTGTTACATTATGCAGGTTTGGGGAGTTTTTGAAAGTCTATCATGATATGCGTACCTTAAGAAATCCATTAGTTAGTTTACATCAGGTGGGGTAGCTCTACTCTAAGTGAAAAATATAAAGGGTTACATTTCTTTCACAATGTCCACTGTGGTTCTCAACTTCCTACTTAGGCTTTACTACTTAAGGATTGAGAGAAATGAGAAAATATGCTTTAAAAGAATCAACATCTAAGAGAAGAGAAAAGAAAGAAAATCTGAAAAGGAACTCAATCAGCAAAGGCGATTTGGGTATCTCTATCAGAGCTATAAACGCCCGGTTGGTAGTAGAGAGATGTTTAGAGAGAACAAAAGGTATCTCTGTCAGGGCTATAGACGCCTGTCTAGTAGCAGAGCTATGCCCAAGATATCATTGCACCTCACTGATGTAACTTACAACTACGTAGCTTTGGTAGAGTCTATTTCACTTTGATCTTGACAATGCTTATGGAGGGAAATTAATTATTTGCACACAAACAGATTTTAGTTTCGTGTTGGACCTTTGTTATGTCCTAGTTTTATTGTGTTTGCAGTTCTTAGATTGTTTAGAATGAGCATAAACCAAAGATTTTGGGTATTTGGAGGATTACACGTTTTAAAATTCTTAGAGCATTTTCCCAGCCGAGTTGCCATTTGTTATGCCTTTCATAAATGCCCCAAATTTTTGTTTGGAAAATTCAGGGACCCCCTTTATTTTCTTTCATTTTGTTAGGATTGAGTTGCAGGATGAAATCAGTACTTGACACCTTTTAGGGTTTCAAGTTCTGGTTTTGCCTCGACTCTGATCCCCTCCTCGCCTTCAGATGTCATTCAGTTTGTGTTCATTGTCTAGTCCCGTCTCATCCCCGTCTAGTTCTCTAGCCCATTTTTGCTTCATCTCATATTTTTCCATTATGTTGTTCGTTTTTTTTGGTCGTTTTCTTTTCGTCTTTGTTTTGGCTGTTTTCATTTTATCATTTCCATTTGTCTTCATCCCATCCTTTTGTTGTCTATTTGCTGCACTCGGTTCTTGTGTCATTTGTTTTTGGTTTCATGTTTGTTTATTTTCGTTTGGGTGTCATCTTTGTTTGTCACGTTGTTTTTCCTTAGAGCCATTTAAAAAAAAAAAATCTAAAACATGAAAAAACACAAAAAAAATGCTAAGCATGAAAAAAACACAAAAAATGCGAAAACATGAAAATACAAAAAATGCAAAATAAATAAATAACTCTTTTATTTTAGAAGATTTGAAATAATAAAGTTATAAAATAAATAAATAAATTTTGAAATCAAATTGATTTTAAAGTTTTGAAATCTAAAATGTTCATATATAAAATCTTTTAAATTCAAATTTAAAAGATTGAAAATCATAAAAATAAAAAATTGTGAAATTAAAAAATACAATACAACTTAGAAATTTTAAAATAAAAAAATATATAGATTTAAAATTTAAATAAGTGTAAAATTAAATAAATAAATAGATCCTCTATTTTAAAAAATTTAAAAATTAAATAAATAAAAGTTTAAAAGTTTGAATCTATTGCTTCTGGTTTTGATTGTGTAGACTCTTTTTTCATCAACGTTTCGGATCACACACAGTGAGCCATCATCAGGATGGAGAGTTGAAAAAGATGATAATAGATAAGTTGCAGACAAAGCTTTTATAAAAGAGAGGGGAAGGAGGAGAGATGAGGGGGTAGGGTGAGGCACGCAACACAAGGGAAAGGCTCAAAAAACATAAGACACAAAAAAATAAAACACAATAAAAAATAAATAAATCAACCTAACACTAAAAACAACTCAAAAAATAAATTGAAATAGCACAGGAATAATAAGATATTATATTCTAAGACTTAAAACAAGCACAAATTAAATACCAAATGAATAAAAATAGAGGTTGATTATATATATATATATATATATATAACATAATAAGGTAAAAAATTGTAAACAATAATATAATCTAAAAAATTATACATATTACATGCAAAAAATAAATCAACATAACTCTAAAAACAACTCAAAAATTAAAAAGGAATAGCATAACAATAATATGATATTATATTCTAAGACATAATACAAGCAAAAATTAAATACCAAATGAGCAAGAAAAGAGGTTGATTATATAAATATAATATAAAAAGGTAAAAAAATTGAGATCAAAATTGTAATCTAAAATATATACAAATTACATGCAAAAAAACATAACAATAAAACAACTCAAAAATAAAATAAAATTGCATAAATAATAAAAATATTAAATTCTAAGACTTAGTACAAGTAAAAAATTAAATAGAGGTTGATCATATATGTCATACTAAGGTAAAAATTGTAAACAATAAAATAATCTAAAATAAACATATAACATGCAAAAAATAAACATAATCATAAAACAACTCACAAAAAAAAAAATGAAATTGCATAAACAAGAATCAAATAAAATATTCTAAGACTTAATACAAGAAAAAATAATTACCAATTGAATAAAAATAGAGGGTGGATATATATATATATATATATATATCACAAATGAAAAAAGAGAAAACCAAGAGGACGCACCTCACAGACAAAAAATACCATGGAAATAGAGACACCCCCAAAAGAATTTAAATGAGACACAAAAAATTAGAGAGAGGAATCGAGAAGTGAGAACCAAATTGAGAGGATGCTAGAAAAATAATAAAAGAGAGAAATAATAATCAAATTGAAAAGAAGGAAAAAGATTAAAAATAAAACTAAATATTGCATAAAAAGAAAGACTCACAATATGACAAAAAAGAAGGAAGACAAGCCAAGAAATGTTAAACAAAAAGAGAAAGAATGAAAACAAAATATGTAAATAAATAATAAAAAATAAAAGAAAGCTAAAGTACCTACAAGAGAGATGACTTAAGTTAAAGCTCGGAGAGGAAAGAGCCAAAAAGGAGGGCGAGCGAGCACAAAGTTGGGGAGGGAGCGGGGTGGGGGCGAGGAGCGGGTGAGAGGTCAAGGAAGGGCATTATGGGGGTTTGAAAGGTTGGCAAGAAGAGGTCGCCAGGCGGGGCTAAGACTCCATCCTTCATCCCGATTAAGATTGGTGGGGTGATTGAAAATATGAATGGCCTCTTTAAGCTTCCTCCTGTGGAAATTGTCCTCTTTGCACAAGATTTCGGTGTTTTCGAGACAAATGTGATGTTTGGTTAAAGAAGAGTGCTCAGCAAGGGCGGACTTACTGACTCGATCATGCAAAATGTCGGCACAGTGCTCTTTGATTCTAGTGTTGAAAGAGCGCCCTGTTTCACCAATATAGGGAGTGCCACAAGAGCACACTACTTTGTAGACTCCTGAGTAAAGCAAGATATCTCTGGAGTCTTTGAGAGGAGGGATGCAATTTTTTAAAGTGGAAAAGGGTCTGAATGCACAACCTAGGCCTTTTTTGAGAAGGATTTTTGAGATTTTATGAGAGATGCCTTCAACAAACGGCAGAGAGGCATAAGGGAGGGAGGCAGGTTGCGAGGGAACAGAGGTAGAGTTGGAGAGGGAACGAAGTTTAGATTGGCTAAGTGCTTTGGAGATTTGCTTGTTCGTGTAACCATTCAACCTAAAGACCGAGCGAAGATGGTCCAATTCTTGGTCTAAGTTTTCCTGGTCACAAATGCGGAAGGCCCTAGTGGCCAGGGTTTTAAGAATTCCAAATTTTTGGCTAGGGTGGTGGTGGGACGAAGAGTGAAGGTAAAGATCGGTGTGGGTAGCCTTGCGGAAAACACGCCGGCCAAGGAATCCATTAGATTTTTTGAGGATAAGTACATCCAAGAAAGGAAGTTGGTTATTTGATTCAAGTTCCATAGTGAAGGAGATAGAGGGAGCAATCTTGTTGAGGTGGGCATGAAATTCCTCCAGCTTGTCAAAGCCGTGAGGCCAACAAACGTTGGTGTCATCAACATATCGTTTCCACCATCTTGGTTTGAGGGGAAAAGACTTGAGGGCAATTTCCTCAAAATGCTCCATATAGAGGTTGGCAATGATCGGTGAGAGTGGGGAACCCATGGCCACTCCATCCACCTGCTCATAGGTCACATTTTGGAAAGAGAAGAAAGTAGATCTAAGGCATAACTCCACTAAGGAAGCGGTCTCTTCGTTGACCTTTTGCTTGACAATCTCAATTGCTTCGGGAATAGGGACCTTGGTGAAGAGGGATACAACGTCAAAACTCACCAAGATGTCATTACTTTCTAATCTCGTGTCTTGGATGAAATTGACAAAATGGGCGGAGTCTTTGATGAAGGAGTCAGATTTGCCAACGAGCGGGGAGATAGACTTAGCGAGGAAAGAAGCCAACTTGTAAGTGGGAGAACCTATGGTGTCAACAATAGGCCTCAAAGGAATACCCGTTTTGTGAATTTTAGGAACCCCATAAATGCGAGGGGTCACTTCCTTGGACGGAAGAAGGCGCTTTTTGGTTGCGTCATCAAGAGAGGAGCAAGAGATGGCAGATTTGACTTTTTTTTAAAATTTTGGAGCACGGATTACGAGACACAATTTTATAACTGGAAGGGTCAGAGAGAAGATCAAGCATTTTGGATATGTAGTCCGATTTATTCATGATGACAGTGGCATTGCCTTTGTCGGCTTTGGTGATGACAAGGTCGTGATTTTTCAAAAGATTATTGAAGGCGAGGGACTCATCTTTTGGGATGTTGCGTTTCGGCGGCTTGGCTTTTCTGAGAGCCACAGCGCAATCTTGTCTAACTTCCTCTGCAACGTCCAAGGGGAGATTACGAACTACATTTTCAATGTCGATGAGAAAATCCACATGGGGAATAGACCGCGGGGCTACGGCAAAGTTTAGTCCTCTTTTAAGGAAGTTAAAGGCGCGGGGGTCCAAGCAAGCGTTGGATAAGTTGACCACCAGCTTGTTTTCCCAATCACGTACCAGAGGATGGATTGGGTTCATAGAAGAGAGAAGGTTGCGGTTAAAGGAGGGGGACGGCCCCCAAGGAGACTGGCAATGTACGGGCGAGGAGGGTGAAGCGGTGGAGATGGGAGCACCGGCGGGGCAAGAGCCATTGGAGGAAAGCATAAGCTCGGCAGAAGAGAGATGACTGGAAGAGGGATCAATCACATCAGGAGGTGGCGTGAGTTGGACAGGAATGATACTGACAATAAAATTGATAAAGTTTTAAAATAAATATTAAATTTTTTAAATAAAGTCTTTTGGTTTATTTTCCAAAAATTAATAAAATATTTAATAAAAAATTAAGTAGAGAGATATTTTTAATATTTAAAAAGATTTTAAAAGTCAAAACTTAGGAGAATGTAAAGAAAAAAATTATTATAAAATTGAAAATGAAAAGTTTTGTCGGACCGGGGGAGAACCCTGAACCAGGCACAAAAAGAAAATGATTTCGTTCCACTTGTGTTCCACTCCAGCTCCCGTTCCACTCCCATTCCGCTCCCGTCTTGTCATAGAATGGAACACATATGAACACCCATTGAAACATGGAGAAAGCATATGAGTCTATTGACAAAGGGTGCTTGAACTGTTTAAAGAATGTGTCAGAAAGATTTCGTTTCATGAAATGAAATGATTGCAGTATATATACAAAATAGATTTGGAAAACAAGGGTTTCAAAGGAGCCTTGAAGCAAGTTCAGTGGCAGATGTCGTCGAATCCCACAAACTTTTGTCAACATCCCCTGCCTATTGATAAATAAAGAAGCACAAGGAAAAAGAACTGTACAAAATGTGTCCAAGAAATGTGGTTTAAGGTTTCAAAGTATTTAAAGATTGCATAAAGAAAGGACATCCCATGGAATGCAATGATTGCAAGAACTGCACAAACTGGATTTGTTGAATTGATCTTTAGAAACTCCCAAGTAAATGCAGATGGCAGGTTTTTAGCCGATTTTCATGGCTTATGCAGAATGAGTAAACAAAGATGATGCGTATGAACCATTTGGAAAATGTTTAGAAGAGATGCACCATGGAATGCATAGATTGCAAGATTTGTGTGGACTAGATTTAAGAGCTCGCATACATAATGTTACAAATAAACGCGATCTCATGGAATGCCAAGCACGGAAAATATGAGTAATGGGAGCATACGCCACGACTTGTGAATGATTTGTGGCCTTGGGAGATACCATTTCATGAAGTCAAATATTTGTAGAATTATCCACAAATGGATTTGAATCAAAGGTTTCAAAACTGCCTTGATAAACATTGAATGCAAAATATGGAAGCCAAAGCATGCAACGAATCATTTGCGTAAGGATTCAAAGAGATGCCATCACATGACAACAATGATTTGAGGAAATGTCATAAAATGGACTTGTTGCAGAGGTTTTAAAAAGTTTCAAGCAAAACAAATGTTATTCGCAACTGTTAAAGTTAAATCGGTTTACTTTAGATCTCATGGGTGACAAGTCATTGTTGTCTGAAGTGGGTAGTTTTTACTAGGGATGGTGAAATGCGTACATCAACATTGCTAAATACCTGAGAAAAGTTAGAATTCAACAATTTTCAGATGAATTGGAGAGGAGAGATTGGAGAAGCATAAACTACCAGGGCAATTAACCCTTGCATGTCTCAGGAACATGATAATGCAAATTGGGCGTTAATTTAATTAATGTTTTAAAATAATGTTGATTAAAGAGATTTATTTGTTTCAATTGTGGAAGTAAAAAAATATCATATTTGCATTTAATTGAAAAATTGGCATTGTTTAGTTAATTTTCTGAATTAATTAACTATTCATTTTGTGTTCTACAGGTACTGCATCTGATTCATGATGAAAACAATGCCAAAATAAAAGGAGACAACATTATTCTTAATGTTATTTCTTTTAAAATAACGTTAAATTTTGTAAAAGGGGGATTTCTTATTGTTTGAATTGCAAAAGTTTTGAGTTGAATCAAGCATTTTTAACTGAAGTATTTTGAAAGTTGAAATAATTTTCAGAATTAATTAAGTTTTATTGATTAATTAATTTTATAAATTAATTGATACCTTTGATGATTTACAGGTATTTGGGATCAAATGAGACAGAGCGTTAATTTGATGTTACATTCAATCCAAAAGGGGGTTTTATTTATTCCAATCATGAAATTTGTGTTCATTTATGTTTAATTGAAATAAATTGGAATAGTTAATTGATTTCAAAATCTGATTATATTATAAACCAATTAATACACTTTATGTTTACAGGTGCTTTTGAATGTGGGAACAAACAATGGAGATGATTTACAATGTTAATGCGCAAACAAGAGAAGTTTTCTAAAAATATCATTGAACTAGAAGTGAACTAAATGAATGGTGGGCCTATTTAACATGATTTATGGAGAAAGATGTTGCCTTACATCGTGTAAAGAAGTAACTCTAAGTCAAATCAGAAACTATAGTTGTGAACTGAAAGTCAACTGAGATCAAAGGAAAGCTGAAACATAAAGTTATCTTTCTAATTTAATTTCCTACACACAAAAGCTATAGCTTTGATGTTTGAGTTTTTAGCAGAAATTGAGTAATTAGTGAGCTATTATTGTAAAAAATTTGCTCACTTTGAAAGGGAGACACTTAGGAAAAAGTTAGAAGTTTTACAAGTTAGCTGATTAGAGTTAGTAGTAGAGTAGATGATATAGTTTTCTACAATTCTTAGTTTAGCTGAATCAATTTGAAGACATTGGTTTCTTTGCACTGGTGAATCTTGCCAGACTTGTAAATGTTATTTATCTATTTTGCAACAGTAGAAGCAACCAAATTTAAACCTGCTTTATGTTGTATTTTGAAATGATGTTTATTTTGTTAGTCATTTTAATTTGGAATCTTTCAAGGAATGAAGTTTTATCTTTTCTTTTGTTTGAAATAGTGATTTGTGATCTATTGTTAAAGTTTGCACCATGAATGAATTTCCAACTTTGTATCGATTATAGGTTGATTTTTTATGTAGTTTGGTTTAGGTATTCCTTGAAGAGTAATAGGTTTGGTTAATTACATGAATCAACATTCTTCTTTCTCTTGCATCCTTGATCTATCTTTTCCCTTTTTTTTGTACCCCTTGTTAGAGTAGGTTTAGATAGAAGTTTGATCCTATAGCAATCGAGAAGCTCAATAACTAGTAGGCCCGTTGAACATTACATCCTCATTGATCGCTCAAAAAAATAGCACAGTTGAGAACCAATTATAGAGACCTTGGAAGATAGGTGCTTTTAGATCAGTTATCTTTTTAAGGAGAAATAGAGTAGAAATATTCTATTTTATTGTTGTTGTGTCAATTTATCCATCAATAGTTCATAGACATTTCTCCAATAAAATCAATGCCCCATTGTCAAAATGGAGCCTGGGCTGATATTGGCCTGAGTGGAAGGTTTCCTAAGAACTTTGGTTTTCTAGTAAACCTCTGACAAACATCACATCTCTTCACAAATCTGTGGGAATCCTTGAATACTCTAGGCCACCAAAATCCCACCCTTAGTATTTTATGGGTAGTTGTCTTCACCATGTAATGGCCTCCACAAGCTCATTTGTGCATCTCATCCAAAAGGTCTTTTGCTTGGTCACCATCCACACATTTGAGAAGCACACCCTCAGAGCTTCTCCACCAAAGTTCACCATCAATGATAACATACTTAATTTCCTATAGTTTTAAAGTTCTCTTCTTATGGTTAGGCATTCCATCATGGAATTGCATGGTCTGTAGGTACTCTACAATCCTTCAATACCATCCACAAGTTTGCATATCACATATGGAGGAAAAATTTTCATGTTCAACTTGATTAATTTGATTTTCCTCCAAATTGGTGTCATCCATCAACTTGGCTAGACCTTGAGCCCTCACCAATTTTGTGATTTGGAGGTTGATGTTGAACTCCTGGATCCTATTAATCCACCTGCACCTCTAACTTGTGGTCTCCTGTTGAGTGAAAATGTCCTTAACTGTTGTGCTTGGAACATAAGCTACAACAGTTGCCACAATCAAGTAGGGTCTAAAATTCTTTACAACCTTCACCAAGTCATAAGCTTGCTTGTCTGTGGCATCGTACTTGAACTCAATAGCCTGCAAAGACTTGCTAAAGAAAGCAATTAACTACTCAAAGCCCTCATCATTCTTTAGTAACAACACCCCTTCCACTGTGTGAAATGAAGCAAAGGTGAAAATTTGAAATGATTTGGTATAATCAGGAGATTTAAGGATAGGAACCTCTTTGATGGCATCCTTTATGGCCTAGAAAGCCTTAGTAGGTTCTTCTACCCAAGATACGTTCTCTCCTTTCTTCAATATTTTGGATATGGGTCAGAAAATTTTAGCAAAATTGGTAACAAACCTCCTTACAAAGTTGGTTTTCCTGAAAAAGGATTGAATTCCTTTTACATTTCTAGGTAGTGCAATTTTATCTATAACTGCTACTCATTCAGGATCAATTCTGAGCCCATCTTTTGAAACAATATGCCTTAGTAGCTTACCCTCTTTTACTCCAAAAACACACTTCTTGGAATTCAGAGAAATCCAAAACTCCAAAGCTCTGATAAATTTTTTCTCTAAATGGGAACAATTATCTTCCTCCTTGTTGTGAGTAGTCAAACCATCTTGATATATAGCAAGGAAGAGATCAATAAAATCTACAAAGACCACATCCATGACTCTTTGGAATGTTGCACCAAAATTAATTAGGCCGAATGACATCCTTATGTATACATAGGTCCCCTATGGTGTTGTAAAGGAAATTTTGTATTGTTTAGATTATCTCACCATGACTTGATTATACCCTAAGAATCCATCCATCATTGAGAGAATCTCACACCCTATGACCTTTTGCAACATAGCTTGTATGTTATGTAGCGAATAGTTGTGTTTTAGAG
Source organism: Sequoia sempervirens (assembly GCA_007258455.2). NCBI lineage: Eukaryota > Viridiplantae > Streptophyta > Pinopsida > Cupressales > Cupressaceae > Sequoia > Sequoia sempervirens. Next base: position 99,728 of record VDFB02280647.1, read on the forward strand.
ATGCCACATTGAGATTTCTAAAGTCTACATGTAGCATGATATTATTGTTGGCAACACAAGGGCATAGAACTAAGAGGGGGGGTGAATCATTTGTCACCAAATCCAAACTTATTAAACTTATTAATCATTATTCTTAGATCTGATCAATATGCATGAAACAACAACACATCAGAAACATGAATAACACCAATATTTTTATGTGGAAACCCTATTAGGGGAAAAACCACAGTGGAGGTTAGTCCACAAGATTATACATTGTTAAAAGTATAAGAAGAATGAATGGGGAATGCACATGCATTCAAGCGCATTGTCTAGAGCTCATTGCTCAGATACAAAAGAAGACACTGTCTTACAAAAATATTTGGATTAAAACCATCTAGATTTGAATTGAGAAAATAACATTTGCTAATGCCTAATTATAGTTCCATTCAAGCACATTAACACTTCTTCACTCTTCTTCACTCTTCTTCACACTTTGATTTGCATTCAAATGATCTGAACATTATTCACACACATGACTCATACACTTTGCATACTCTCCACACAATTCGAATAAACAATCACTCTTATATATGTGCAACAAGAAATTTTATTGAGCTACAAGTCGGCCATAAAGAAATAATAAAATAATTACAAACAATCGGCCCAAATCAATAGATAATTTTCAATGTAAATCAACCAAGGTTAGGCACAATTTAGTGAGGACCCAAAACAACATCTCCAACATGAAAACACTTCAATTAATTACTCCTCAAAGATCCACAACACGCTTCAACACCATGTCAGCCAAGAACATGAAAAACATGAACATGCTAGAGAAAATCTTGGATCATGAGCACAATGATCAACATAGACGTGCAACAAAGATAGAGCACAAACTAGAAGCATCCACAAACATCATGAATCACTAGAGAAGCATCCGCAACAACTAAATTAACTGAAATCACATAATCTTCAATCAGGAAAACCAACTGAAGCGACATAAAAACTATTAGAATGAAAATATTCATAACTCAATCAAATCTTTACATGGATCTTTGAAACTCAACGTGGATAAACTAGACATACTTAACAAAAAACCTCAAATCACCAACATACAAAACTCACTGATAGATAAAAATTTACTTCACCACTGACAACCTGCAACTCATTCCATTACAATTTTCTTAATATCCTCAACATATACAACTTCAAATGCACTAATGATAATAGTGTTAAAATCAATGACAACCACATATCAACAACACAACCACAACATCCAACAATCTCCCCCTTTGGCATTGATGGCAACATATGATGTGAAAAAAACCATCAACAAAACTAACTTCAACACTTAATCATTCTCAGGTTCTAACTCATTTTCTTCTCCCCAAATAATTAGTAGTTTTTCACATTTCTCCCCCTTTGACATGGGTATGTGTAGGATCATGATGGGCCAAAAAGTATGATGGGTATGTGGCTGACAACTATTTTTTTACCCAAAATTGATGAAATGAAAAAGGGTTTTTAAAGGAGATTCTCAGCTTTCCACCGATATAAATTATGCTTTATTTGAATTTAATAAGTAATTATTATTCATTTTCTATTCAAATTATGACTAAAGTCCCGATTAATAGGCTGATTGAAAAATATCTATAGATTTCAAACAATATCACATTTTTTGAATCCAAAACATGCACACATTCTATGCTTCATACTATAGGATTAAAAAGAAAATTGAATTTCATGAAGTTTTTACCAAGTTAAGGTGGTCAAACATATTGAGTTTATATTTTTAAAAATTGTAATAAAAAATGCATAATTAATTATTTACTTGGAAAAAATTATAAAAAAATGCATCACATGAGGCATGAGTCCTCTACTTATATCTAAAATCTTATAAAAATATTATCATTTTATTGTGGTTAGGGTGATCAGATAAACACCTACTTCTTATTTTCCCTGAAATTTAAGTACCACTGTATTGGAATTTCAAATGTTCACTAAATAGATTTTTTTTTTTAAACATACCTAGTATTTTAGAAACTACATTCAATTTTCTACAAATTCTATTCTTACACATTTTTGAAATAATATAGATAACTTATTCAAATTTTTACATCAAGGTGCCTAACTCTGATTTTTTTGATTTTTTTGCCACTTAAGGGCCTATTTTTTCCATGATGATCCTGCACATACCCACATCAATGTCAAAGATATCTTTTCTCCACACAAAATCTGAACCACATATCTAAACTTTTGAACATCTGACTACTCCCTTTGAGTATCAACCACCACAGCCATTAATCTCAAATAGGGTATGACTATGAAAATCACAGATTGATGCAAGAAAACACATCTTAGTTCCAATTAGGAGGGGTAATCACCCGTAACTTCCCTCTAAGATACTCAAAGTATTCTTAGGCAATGGATTTGTAAAGATATCTGCAATCTACTCCTTAGTAGGCACATATTCCAATTTGACTTCCTTTTCACTTACCTTCTCTCTCATAAAGTGAAACTTGATAGATATATGCTTGGTCTTTGAATGTAGCACCATATTTTTAGAAATATTAATAGCACTTGAATTGTCATAGAATATAGCAATAGGCTCATCATTCTTAACTCTGATATCCTTCAACATCTGCTTCATCCATAATACTTGTGTACAATTGCTAGTAGCAACAATGTATTTTGCCTCTGCAATAGATAAGGAAATGACATTTTGCTTTTTACTCAACTATGAAATTAGCTTCTTTCCCAAGAAAAATGCTCCACCACTAGTACTTTTTTTGTCATCCACATTTCCTGCCTAATCAACAATAGTAAAGGAACTCAAAGTAAGATCATCATCTTTAGCATACCGTAGACCAAAATCAACTATTCCATTCAAGTATCTAATATTTCTCTTGACAAAAGTCACATGAGATTCCTTCCGATCGGCTTGAAATCTAGCAACAATACATACAACATTCATAATGTTAGGTCTAGTTTGAGTCAAATACAACAATCCACCAATCATTGATCTATATCTAGTTTGATTTACCTTCAAAGAATCATCATTTTGTGTCAACTTGCATTTGGTCACCATAGGTGTACCAATAGGCTTTGAATCTTCCATATCAAATTTCTTCAACAATTCCTTCACATATTTGGACTGAGATATAAAGATCCCTTTATCTAACTGAGTAGTTTTCAATCCCAAAATAATTTCATCTCTTCAATCATTGACATATCAAACTCACTCTACATCTCATTAGCAAACTTCATGCATAAAATATCATCTCCTCCAAAAATGATATCATCAACAAAACCTTCCACAATCAAATATTTATCATCATTCTTGAAATACAAGTTACTATCAACAATACCTTTGTTGAATCCAATTTTTAGCAAATATTTGTCCAATCTTGCATAACATACTATAGGGGATTTCTTAAGTCCATACAATGCTTTCTTTAACCGAAAAATCATATCTCCCTAATCAGTCAATTGAAATCCACTAGGTTTCTCAACATATACCTCTTCTACCAGTTCGCCATTTAGAAAAGTAGAATTGACATCCATCTGATAAACCTTGTAATATTTTTAAGTAACATAAGCAAGAAACATTCTCACAGCTTCAATTCTAGCAATAGGGACAAAAGTCTCTTCAAAATCAATTCCTTCCATTTGAGAATATCTCTTACAAACTAGTCTTGATTTATTTCTAACCACTTCACCTTGCTCATTCAATTTTTTTCTAAAGACCCATTTAGTTCCAATTACATTTTTATCCTTAGGTTTGGGAACAAGAATCCATGTATCATTTTTCTCAATTTGTTGTAACTCTTCTTTCATTGCTTCAACCCAACATTCATCTTTACATGCTTAATTCACACTAGTAGGCTCAATCTTTGAAATCAAGCAATATTCATCCACAATTCTTCTCCTAGTCTGGACACCTTTATTCTTATCACCAATAATTTGATCTTCAGAATGATTCAATCTTACATACCTTAGAGTCTTCTTAGAATGTTCTTGAATTTTAGGCTCTTCTGATCTCTCTTATTCTCTTTCACTAGTTTCTTCTTCCTCTTGATCTCATTGATTCACCAGATTGATTTGCACTTGATTTTAAGTTTGAACTTGCTTTCCATTGTTTTTATTGTAATTCTGATCATTAGAATTATATCCATAGGTTCTGGATAGTGTAGAAATTTCTTCATCAACCTTAACATTTTCACTTTCAACCATTTTATTCAATCTCTTATTGTAACACCAGTAGGAATTTCTTTTAGTAGAATAACCCAAAAGATTCCTTCATCACTCCTAGCATCAAACTTTCCTATATCTTCATCTCTTTTGATAAAGAAGATCCACTCCCAAATATTTTGAAGTATCTAACAGGGCTTATGACCAGTCCATAGCTCAAAAAGGGTCTTACCAATATCACCTTTGATTTGTATCTGATTGACGATGTAAACTGTAGTACTCACAACTTCTCTCCAGTAGATATGAGGGACATTTCCTTCCAACATCATAGTTCTAGCAACATCTTGAACTATTCTATTCTTTCTTTCCACAACTCCATTTTGTTGAGGGGTCCACGGTGTAGATAATTGTCTCTTTATTCCATGCAATTCACAAAAAGAATTAAACTCACTGGATGTGAATTCACCACCTCTATTTGATCTTAGACATTTAATCTTCAAACTAGTCTCTATCTCAACCATAGCTTTAAAGATCTTGAAATTTTCAAGAGCTTCAAATTTCTCCCTTAAGAAAGTATCCCACATCATTCTTAAATAATCATCAATACGCAACATGAAATACCTGTAACCTTGTAAACTTTTGATTCTAGAGGGACCACACAATTTATTATGCACAAGATCCAACAATCCATTTGAATTATGTTGTTTTCCCCGAAATGAAATTTTAGTTTACTTTCCCAACTGACATTCTTTGCATATGGCATTAGTAGGTTTTACCACATTAGGTAGATCTCTCACAACCTTAGTAGAACTTATCTTGACAATATTATCAAAGTTAACATGACACATTCTCCTATGCCACAACCAACTCTCATCAACTTGAGCAATCAAACAACTTTTACTAGCAACATTCAGATGAAAGATATTACCTCTTATTTTTATACCTAATGCAATCACATTTCCAGAACATCCCAATATTCTGCATTTTCCATCCATGAACTGAAGATTGTACCCCATATCAACCATCTGTCTGACACTTAAAAGATTATGCTTTAGACCTTCCCCATATAAGACATCATCAACATTATTCTTACCATCAAGAGAAATGCAACCTCTTCCATGGATCACACCAGTTGTGTTATCACCAAATCTGACAACAACACCATCATAATTTTCCAAGCTCACAAAATTACTTTTGTCTCCTATCATGTGATGTGAACATCCACTATCAATTACCCATTCATATTTCTCTTCTACTCTAGCATCAAGGGATTTCTCCACATTTGTACAACCAACAAATTCAATAGACATAGGATCATTTTCCTTGATAGCAATAAATACCCAATCATCTTCACCTTTATCGGATTCATCATTTGTCACACCTTCATCAGCAACATAGTAAGACTTATTTTTAAATTTAGGCTTGTTATGTCTTGGTTTAGAAACTCTTTCTGGACACCTTGATGCAAAATGACCTATCTTATTGCAAGAAAAACATTTAATAGGAAACTTTCCTTTATACTTACCTTCACCTCTAGCTTCTCTTTTTACAATCAATGCTTCAAGCTCATTTAGTTCTCTTTCTTATTCTTCAAGCCGTCTCATTTATTCTTCATACTTGAATGTATTTCTAGAGGAACTCTCTCCCAGATCATATCTTTGTTTATCTCTTCTAGATGTAGTAGCCTTAAATTCATATTCAAGTTTAGGAAGTGCATGACCAAATTCACTTAACTCAAAAGAAGTAAGCTTACCAATCAACATATCTCGAGTAACATTAGTCATAGTCCAAAGCTCTTCAATAGTTGTAGCTTTGACTTTGTAAGCAACAGACAAATATCTAAGCACTTTAGCAACAATATTTGATTCATCCAAATGACCACCAACACATCTGATACCACACACAAGTTCATTCACTCTTTGCATGAAAGTAGTAACATTTTCATCATAACCCATTCTCAACATTTTATATTTCCCTTTTAGACTCTGCAACTTAGCAATCTTCACATTAGCATCACCTGCAAACAAAGTTTCTAACTTTTTTCCAAATCTCATAAGCAGTTTTCAGATCCATAACATTAGTCATATTAGAATCAATCAAGGTGCTCAACAATGCTTCCTTAGCCCTGATATTATACTCAACATCTCTAATCTTAGTAGAAGTAGTAGGACCATTCGGAGGTATAACATACCTATTACATGTAATGCTCCAGTAGGGTTCACCAATGCATCTAAGATGGTACTCCATTTGAGTCTTCCATATAGAATATTTTTTTCCATCAAATCTTGCACTATCCTTCTTGTATGTTGCCATCCCAGATCACCTCAAGCTATTAAAATTCTTCCAAGGAACCAAAAGCTTTGATACCAGTTGTTGGCAACACAAGGGAATACAACTAAGAGGGCGGGTGAAAAGGTTGTCACCAAATCCAAACTTATTAAAATTATTAATCCTTATTCTCATATATGATCAATATCAATGAAAGCATGAAACAAAAACACATCAAAAACACACATAACACCAATATTTTTACGTGGAAACCCTGTTAGGGGAAAAACCATGGTGGAGGTCAGTCCACAAGATTATACCCTGTTAAAAGTATAAGAAGAATAAATGGGGAATGCACATGCATTCAGACACACTTCCTAGAGCTCACTACTCAAATACAAAAGAAGACACACTATCTTATAGAAAGATTCAGATTAAAACCATCTAGATTTGAACTGAGAAAATAGCAAGATCTGCTAATGCTTGATTACAGTTCCGATTAAGCACATGAACACTTATTCACTCTTCTTCACACTTTGGTCTACCTTGGAATGATCTAAATATTAGTTGCAAATATGAATCATACACTTTGCATACTCTCCAGACAATTCGAATAAAAAATCACTCTTATATATCTACAACAAGAAATTTTATCGCTACAAGTTGGCCACAAAGAAATAACAAAATAATTACAAACAGTCGGCCCAAATCAATAGATAATTTTCAATGCGAATCAACCAAGGTTGGCCAAAAATTAGTGAGGACCCAAAACAACATCTCCAACATGGAAAAACTTAAATTAATTACTCCTCAAAGATCCACAACCCGCTTCAACACCATGTTGGCCAAGAACATGAAAAACATGAACATAATAGAGAAAATCTTGGATCACAAGCATAACGATCAACACGAACATGCAACAAAGATAGAGCACTAACTAGAAACATCCACAAACATCATGAATCACTAGAGAAGCATCCAAAAAAACTAAATTGACTGAAATCACATAATCTTCAATCAAGAACACCAACTGAAGTGATAGAAAAACTGTGAGAATGAAAATCTTCATAACTCAATCAAATCTTTATGCAGATCTTTGAAACTCAACGTGGATAAATTGGACATACTCAAAAATAAACCCTTTAGTCCATAACCTCGGATCATCAATGTACAAAAATCATCAATAGACAAAACTTTACTTCACCACTGACAACCTGCAACTCATTCCATTATAATTTTATCAATATCCTCGACATATACAACTTCAAATGTACTTTAATGCTAATAGTGTTGACATAAATGAAAACTACATATTATCAACACAACCACAACATCCAACAATCAACATTTTTCTTTTTGACAAGAACCAAGTTTGACACCCATGATGAATGTCTAATGGGTTTGATGATACCATCATCTCTCAACTTTGTACTTGCTCCTCTTGCATCTTTGGCTACAAGGTAGGATTAATTGGCCTCTTCTTTTTCCTAAAAGGCTTTGCATCAGCTTTAAGAGGGATTTCATGTTGAAACAAGTCCTCCATGTATGCCTTTAAATCATCATATGACCATGCGAACACATGCCTATACTTCCTCAATAGAGCAATTAACATATTCCTGACATGGTGTTTCATCTTTTTACCTATATACACCTTTTTAGGAGAATTTTATATTCCTAGATTTATCACATCTAGGTCTTCTTTAGGTGTAGCTTCTTGCTTGGCATTTGATTTATCTTGGCCATCAAAGGTCCCCTTTCTAGTGCAACTAGTCCCTTGGGAATCTTATTTATTTTCAATTGAATTATCTCGTTTCCAAACAATATCTCTTTTCCATCAACGTCCACCACATATGAGCTAAATTCAATCTCTTGATTCTCATACTGGTCAATGCAATGCAAGAAATTTAAAATGTCATTGTCATCGTCAAAAAAATTCTAGTTGAAAATATTGTCAGGTACTATAGGACGAGTCGAAACTTTTATTTGTGAGACACCATAAAAAAAGACATCATCCAACCTGACAACAATATTAGCTGATAAATCTTCTCTGACATTTTTTCCTCTCTCTATCCAATCTATACCGAAGGCATCAAAGGCTTCAATAGTATCACAGACCTCATTTTATATTTTCTCAGCCTCTTGTCCTTAGTGAATAATCTAGACCTAACTTGAGAGACTACCAACTCAGAATCCCTCAATACTTTCAAAAATTTTATCCCATGTTTAGAAGTTAACTTCAAACCAAGTAATAAAGCCTCGTACTCAACAACATTATGTGTACATGAAAATTGCAGCAAGAAGGAGTACTTAAGAGTATTAACTTGGGGAGAAATAAGAATAACCCCTGCACTTGAGCCTTCCTTTGAACAAGTTCCATCAAAATACATAGTCCACAAAGCATCTTGGCTATGTGCAGGATCATGATAGGCCAAAAAGTGGCAATATGATGGGTATGTGGCTGACGACATTTTTTTAACCCAAAATTAATGAAACGAAAAGGGTTTTCAAAGGATATTCCCAGCTTTCCACCAATATAAAATATGCTTTAATTTGAAATTAATAAGTAATTATTATTCATTTTCTATTCAAATTATGACTAAAGTCCTGATTGATAGACTAATTGAAAAACATCTACAAATTTCAAACGGTAGATCACATTTTTTGAATTGAAAACATGTGTCACATTCTATGCTTCACATACTATAGGATTAAAAAAATAAAAATTGAATTTCATTAAGTTTTGACCAAGTTAAGGTGGTCAGACATACAAGTTTTTAATATTTTTTAAAAGTTGTAAAAAAAAATTGATAATTAATTATTTAGTTGGAAAAAAATTACAAAAAAATATGCATCACATAGGGACATGAGTCATATACTTATATCTAAAATATTATAAAAAAAATATTATCATTTTATTGTGGTTAGGGTGGTCAGAAAAACACCTACTTCTTATTTTTTCCTTGAAATTTAAGTACTATTGCATTGAAATTTCAAATTTTCTCCAAATAGATTTCATTCTTTTTAACAAACCTAGCAGTTTAGAAACTACATGCAATTTTCTACAGATTCTTTTCTTACATATTTTTGAAGTAATATAGATAAATTATTCAAATCTTTATGTCAAGTTGCCTAATTCTGATTTTTCTAATTTTTTTGCCACTTAAGGGCCTATTTTTTCCATGATGATCCTGCACATACCCTCTTCTTGTGGTGTTTTCAAGACCTCTTAAACAATTGGTGCAGGCTTAGTTTCTTCTTCTTCCTACTTCAACTCTTCCACTTGAAAGGTGTCTATGCTAGTGTGTACAAAGCTAATTATTGTTGGCTCTTTAGGCTAGTATGTTCGATCATGTGGCGGATCGTTGGTTCTGTTGCAATCTCGACATCCTTTTGATCTATTGAAAATGTTGCAAATGAAAGATTGCACTAAATACTCCCACCCATGGAAGCACTCTGGTGCCTGGACAATAGCATCCCATAGGTTGGTGGGATATCAACCATTGTGATACTCATAAACAACTCCTTCTCTGCAAGAGCTGCTAATCTATATGTAACCCTGTTGATTACCCCTATGACAGGTACTTCCCTTGAGTCCATGGTATAGCACTTTCCATATGTTTTTTCAACCTTTAAGCCCATATCTTCCATGATTTTCACTGGCATTACACTATTTGAGGCTCCTGAGTCTATCATACAATTTTGGAGCATTTTACCGTCAATGATCAAGGTTAGATAAAAGGGGTTGACTTGGTTTGGATTGGTAGTAATGGTGGTCTGCAGGTATACTTTTGGATTTTCATTGATTATAGTTTTGGCCTCAAAAGTTTTCTCCTGTTCCTTACTTGACTAAGGTTGATCAATTATTTTATCTTTCCCCTTAGCCATAATACTATTGATGAAAGCCATAGTCTTATGCTTATGCTCAGCTATCCTCATCATTTCTAAGAATGGGACAATAACTTTGACTTGAGATAATACCTAAAAAATATCTACTAGAGAATAACTTGGTAGCTCAGGGATTATGAATTCTTCACGAATCACCTTGTCAGCTTGGCCTTGGACTTTCTCAGCACTGGGCTTCACATCTGTGGCCTTCTTAGCTTGATGAGTAGCTTCACCATTAGTTTTCGCTTTTTTTCCTTTCTTGGCCCAAATTCTCATCTCTTTGGCTTCCTTGGGCTTTGTCTCTTCCCTCTTGTTTTCTGCCTTTGTTCCTTTGTTTACTACACTATTCTCTTTGAAAAACATGATACTAGGGCTACCTTGATTACCACTTATGGTTCTATTCCTCAAAACAATGCCATTTCTTGCCTTGGCAGCTAGTGCAATTGTGTACCTCTCAATTTCCTCATTTCTAGGCTTCCTCAAGGAAAAATTATTTGACTCTAGAGTATAAACCTTACAATCATTCTCATATTCTTCATCCAAAAATACTTGTTGGTGATAAGAAATTTCCTCCTTCCTTTAAATATCAACATCATCTTTGTTTGGCTCATCATCTGAGGAGTATTCTTCACAACCAAGGTTTAATTTGGTCATGAGTACATTCGTCATTTCATCCTGATTTGGAAAATGGGTCGGACCCTTTTGGATCATCTTGAGATCCTTCTAGTGACATTGCCACAACAAATCGTTGTGAAGAATGGGGCATTTGGAATACTAAACACCAAGGCAAATCTTCAACAACATTAGTAGAATGTTTTTGTAAAGGGTTTGGTGTACCCTAGGAATTCTTCTAATTGTTATTTATGGGATTTCCACTATGCTATTTTGTATGATAGGGATAATCCTGCAATCCCGGAGGCCTTTCATTTCTTTGAAACTGTATCTTATCATTCTTAGTAGCCTTTTGTACCAAACTAAGAATTTGATCTATTTTTTCATCAGGGACTGCAACTTTAACTACCTTATCATTCTAAGCTTTTGGGTTCTTTAAAGGCTTGGGGCCAACCCTTTGTCCAACTTTACCAGATGCCCTTCTATTGTGTTCAATATTTACCGCCATCTTGTAGGCTTCCGTGAGGGACTATGGATTCTTGTCCCTGAGCAGTTAACACAATTTTGAGTCATATGCATTATAGTACACAACTAGACATGCTCTTTCATTGGGCCTCAAGAATGCAGGAAATTTGTACATTGCCTTCTGGAACCTTACATTAAACTCAGTAGCCATCTCATTATGCCCTTTTGTGATATTATTAAAGTAATTCAACCTAAACCATGGATCAACTTGATCTCCATATTTTTCTCTAAAGATTTAAAAGAATGAATCCTTGGAATCAATGCTTGCATATGGAAATCTCCTATACCAATCCATTGTATCCTCCATTAGAGATTGCATAAATTATTTCATAAATTCTTGATGTCTTGAAGATATTTGCAACTGTTATTAGATTACGACAACAAGATCACTGAAGCTTTATTTGGTAACCATTCTTATAAATACACCTGGAAAAATAACACTCCAATTACATTTGTTGAGAAATTACACTATCCCTATCCCTTGAACAATAGGAAATAACAAATGCAACTGACATTCATTAAAGAAATTGCATTACTCATATAATAAAAGGCAATAACAAATGTAACTCAAATGCAACAAATGTCCATGAAAAAAACCCAAGTAATCTTTGATTATTGAATTCAAAAGAGTTTTACATCTCAAAAATGGAGACAATTATCAGATAAAATATAAACATGAAGCTCAATTCAAAACACAAACACCTTAGATTAATGACTAATAGTCATAATTCACCCTAGCTTTAGAAAATTACCTAGAGCTTCTTCTTGCCTTGTAGAGCTTTCAAAAAATGGAACCCCTACAAATGAGCCATGATATCCCTTTTATAGTGCAAGGGAGAAAACAAGCTTCTGGCTCAAAAATCCAAATTACATTTCTAAAATGTTTCATTTAAGCTTGAATTTGGGTTGCATTTCAAAATTCCCCACATGTTGAATTTGCAGTGACATGTTGAAAATAGGGAAGCAAAATTTGTAACCACCATCGAAAAGGGAAATGCAAAGTGTTGCCAAAATTTCCTTTAGCCACCATCGAGGTCATATATCCAACATCCACATCACCAAGAAACTACATGATCAACATAAAAACACCCAAAAAATGTAGCACCATGGAGAACAAGAGAAAACTTCATAGTAATTTATCAAAAAACACAAAAATTTCCATCCACAAACCATCTCTTCATCAACTAGAATACTTACCACCAACACCAAGCCCACGGTACATGCGCCCACTTCACATCATCACAAGAGATGGAGAAGAAACTTCTACTCCTTCCTCGTCCTTGTCCTTTCTAGGCACAAAAGCATCTCACCATCTCAGAGTCTTGACAAACAATGGTGGAATAGACAACACCCCAATCCTCGGGACTGCAACTCGACCAAACATCATGAGGTGCCAATAGCTAGATTCTTTCTCTGTTTCACTTTTTGATGGGCTATCTGTGACATCAATTGGTGAATTCTATCATCCAAAGGAACCATATCCATACCTAACCTTCCTACAAGATCCAGAGGAAAAATGTGTAGGTTCCTTATTCTTCTCCTTTGTTTTCTTAGTAACAATTCCTTGTATTGTAGCCTCCTGCTACATTAGGAAGGAACACACACGAGCCTTTTGATAGGGGATTTCTCTTATGCAATTGGATCATGTTCACTCATCTCATGCCTAGAAGCACCACTAGGAAAAATTTGTGTATTGAGTCTAGACAACCTCCTTACATGTACCTTAGACTTGAAAAACTTACTCATCTTCAATGCCCGATAATCTCTCAAGCTCACAATTCAGAACTCCTCGCTTTGCACAAAATTAGAAGGATGCCAAATACTAAATGCGATGGTGAGAGTGACAAAAAATTCATTTGTATTTATCAAGAAATTATTATGATGTTTTCTCATCCATGTTGGCATCATACACTCAAGGGATTAATTAATGGTTGGCATCAATCTTTTCAGCATTAACAACCCAATTACTTGGAGATTTACAAATCACTCTACATAATGGATGGAAATTAATTCCTCTCATGCAAAAGGACTTGATTTGATCAATTCTGAAGAGAGCACACCATTAATGCTTCAATGGTTGCAAAACAAAAATAGCTATCGCATGTGTGCATTGTTTATTTTGAATATATGTTGTTGATCTAGGAGTCAGATGGACAATTGAGTGGCCCAAATAAGGTCAAATTAGGTTTGAAAACCCAGAAACACAACTCGTTGCCTTTTAGCCAATAAGAAAAATATGACTAAGTGTCTAGTCCCTTGTCGCACGGGATCCGCTTTTTTCTGCACTGTGGTCGAGAACACTACGTGTCACCATTTCATGCACATTGCAATTTTTTAGGTAGACATTAAACATGTACCGCGAGGTGTGCGATAAAATATAGGGATTAAATCTCAATACATCATTACAACCACCGATTTGAATGCCATAAGTTATTAGGCGCCGGTACAAGGGTTGGGCTCCATATGACAAGGACATGTGTCACCATCTCGTGGACCTCACATGCTTCAGGATAACTCTTCATTAATACCCACATGGTGTGTGATGGATAGCGGGGTTTCAATCCTTGGATCCAACAGTTCCTGTTCTTGTACACTCATAACGTTAGTCATAAAAGGGGCCATAGCTAGGCGAATGATGACAAGACCCTTAAGGGTGGCGACTTAAAATTTTATAAACATTTTTCTCCCGACTTAGGAAAAATTTGGTGCGGGATGCAAAGCATGGTGACCATTTGTCCTAACTAAAGGGGTCAGTAACTAGACATATTTGAAGGCTCAAGTTATTACTCACATTACCCTACAACTGGTAAGAACAGGTCATCGCAAAATTATAACAATGGAGGGTTTTTTGAGTATGATGTTTGTGAAGTTAGGGCTTACAAATTAAAAAAATGGCCTAACCTAGGTTACAAAACATCGAAAAATCATGATCTAGGTATGATTTTATTAGAACCCTACAAGATTTTTAAAAGTATCCATCACCTTGTAGATAGGTATGATGATATGAATAGGGTAATCACATACACCGAGGGTAAGAGAACTTTGGAAATAAAGGTAAGAAAAGTTATGGAAGTTTTCAGAATGACACCAGATGCTAGTGAAAATATTGGCATGGATAAGTTGTAGAAGGCATACATAGATCATCGGGTTGGAATTTGAAGAGGTAAATTTCCAAGGCATAGATGAGATAAGTGTGTTTTGTTTGGACTCAGAGAAGTTGAACCCTTAGATTGTGAAGAATTTGTGGACTATTTTAGATACATATACTTCATGTTGTGTGAGGTGCTTGGGGTGAAGTGTGATGGAAAGATGACTTCACCCCTATTTTTTATAATTATGGACATTCAACATAATAATAAGCACACATGGTTCGAATATGCTACTAGAGTTGTTGATCAGTTACACTATGATTTGGTAAGGTTGAAGGAGAGGAGAATGTTATTGGCATTTAGACATTACTCACTGTTGATGCATATGATATTATATTAGGGAAGGGAAGTATTTGGAAAGGCCATGAGATTAAGACAAGTGGATGAAAATAATAATGCATTTCCTGTCCAAATGTGGACACATATTTGGGACTTACATTTCCAAAATTCAAATTATGTAGGGTTTTGCAACACCATAAAATACACTATTCTGGTACAAATGGGTGTTACAAGAGCTGAGAGGATTTCTAAAACAATTTAGGAACTGTTGAGACCAAGAGAATATGGTGATGGCCCATATCATTAGTGCAATTGGGGAGATTGGTATTTATATGAGGATTGCAAAATTATTAGATGTTATGGGACTCTTGTGGCTCCACATATACTACCTAGGTTTGTTTCTGACAAGCTGGATTTCATTAAGATGATGTGGCAAGTGGATTGTTCTGATGAAAATAACTTTAGGTTTTTTAGAAAGGCTTCCATCATTGCATCAAATTTCTCCTTTGACTATTTGTTTGTATTGGAAAAGGAGGCATATGTGGTATTTGGTATAATAATAAGTAATCTGAGAATGAGGGTAACCTTTACTAGAAAATTTGATCTAGAAGGACACATCAATAGATAAAAGATAAAAAGGGGAATCTCTAGATATGGACCTCATGCCTTTTTCTTCAAGGAAGATGTGATAAGGAATCTTCCAACACTTGCGATTGTCCAGGATAGAGAAATGGTTTGGATGAAAATTGCTAAGGTTGAGAATAGGGATTCTACAAAGAATTCTTATTATGAAAGCCCTACAAGCACCTCACCGACAAATTTAAAAGGATGGAAATAGTCCTGAGTGATTTCAGTGATGATACTTTTCTAGAAATGGTGCAACAAGTAGAGAAATTGGATCAAAAGGATCTATAGGAGAATTTAGTGAAAAATGGTAGTCAATCAAAGGAGCCCAAAACACTAGAAGAGTAGCAACCAATAGATATTGAAGATACTCCTGTTATGGAGTTGCCTCCTACAAATGTTGATGAAACACAAGATGCTGAGGGAAGCGTACAACAACCATTTGTTGAATCAATGCCTCTTGAGCAAGGAGTAGAGTATGATTTTTCTCAACCTGATATTGGAGATGTGATGGAACCATTTGTTTCGGATGATAGGCTAGTACCCTAGGAGTATGACGAAAGATAGAATAATGATGCAAGAGTTTTAGCCTATGCCAAATTACTAGAGGATGATTCCTTTGTGGCATCCAATGAATTTAGAGAGTACATTGCTGATTTGAAAGCTAAAGAAATAAATGAGAGGATACAAAAGGCCCTAGAAGGAGTGGATCCTTCATAGGAGGAAGAAGTCAGTAAAAGGACTAAAGAGGAAATTATCCAAGAAATTGAGTGAATGAATCCTATGGAAGCTAGAAGATTGGTGAAATACAGTGGGGTATTAAAGTAATGACATGATGGAACCTATCCTCAATCATTGCTTTGGATGCAATCAGAAGTGACCCAAATGCTATGGTGTTAGAGGAGACTTTTGATGAGGAAAATTTTGGTTAAGGGTTTAGCCCCAATTTACATGCATTAGCTATTTGGTCATTAACACTAGATTCAGGGAGATGTAGACTCAGCAAGACAATGGCTGGAATGATAGAAGATTTGATTATAGGAAGGGATTTAGAAATGACAACTCCACAAGCTGCAAGGTTGACAATGCATATGACCATGTTGTGTTTTGATACTGCGGAGATCTCTCAAGCCAGATATATGAAAATGTTGGAAAATCATTAAAATCTAGTTGAGGAATACAATAAGTTGAAGGCTATTGTGGTTAGGGTAGGTCAAAAAACTTTTCCTACTTCCCCTTCTACCATCTCACAACAAGATATAGAAACCTTGAAATTTACAATTACTACTTTTCTGGTTGAACTCCAAACAACCAAGTTTGAGAGGAACATGCTCAAGAAAAATATGAACAAGATTACAAAGGATATGGCTAATGAAATACTAGGTCACATATTGACCAGATTAGCCCTTAAAGCAGAAGTTGCATGGTCAACCTATAAAGGAATACATGAGGCATTTGAAAGGTTCCAACATGTTCAAGATGTTTTTTAGAACACTTCAAATAAGTGGATCGGTAGATTGAATAGTTTAAAGGAGATACAAGAAAATGCAAAGGATGAACCTCAAGTTCTAGCAAATATTCAAGACATTATAAGAGGAATTGAAATGATTAGTGAGGACCTTACATGCTCTCATGAACAAATTGGTGGGAAACTACCATGTAAAATCAAGGCCTTCAGGGATATGGAGGAATGTGGTATTCCAAAGATCATTAATGAAGATGGAACACTCAAAGAGTATGAATTGTGGAGGGAATTATTCAGGTGTTAAACTGCTACAGGTCCATAGATAACATCCATTGATAACAAGTTGGAATTAACTATGCTAAATGGAATAATTGATAAATTCATCACAATTGAGGTTTGCATAGAAACTTTTGTGAAAAAGGCCAAAGTAGTGATTGATGCAAGGTATCATGCATAAAACACAAAGGTGCAATAGTTGTTGGATATCAAATGGCCTATAGAGGATGAGTATAAGAATTGGCCAGAAAAGTATGTTGATTAAGCCATAAAGGTGGTGAGATAGATATATAACATGGTCTGGTATTGTACAGGTCTAGCCTTTGAAATAACTATATTGAAAAAATCTATATCTTATCAAACTTGAAAGTGCATGTGGAAATCCAACCAATCCTCTCTTTCTACTTTATGTTGTTCTTCTGCTTTCATATTCCACACTTTTGTTGTGTAAGGTGATGATATGGATGAAGATACGAATTCAATAAGCTCCTAAAAGTTTTTTCTTTTTGTATTTCCCCCCTATTTCTTCAAGTATAAATATAACCGCCTGGGGGTTGAAATGAAATGAAATACTCTTGAAATACAAAGTGAAATGTAATGTGACCAGCAAATAGCCCAAAGCTTTTTGCTCCCTTGATCTTATAAAAGGGAGTTCAAGGCTATTGTGTAGGGGTATTTGAAAATTTTGGCTGATCTTAGGTAGTTTAGCATATTTCTTGATGATGTATAATGAGCATACAATGGATATAGATTTTATTGTAAAGTATTAGGTTATGGGTTTATATTTATAGTCAGCTTAAAGGTTTTGCAACTATTGTAGCATTTGAGTATTGATAATGGAGAATTATATACAAATTGTCTCCTATGGATTTTCTCATGAATTAGCAATGAAATGATCAAGGGTTATTTTATTGGTCTCTAATTAATATGGTTGGATGTTTGTTTTAATTTTTTCTTCAATTCAAGTAGTTGATTTAAATTCTTAAATGCAATCATGGTTTCATGTGTTAATTCATCTAGGATCTCTAAGTATTTTATGTATGTCAGGTTTGAGTTATGAATTTTTAATGCAAATCCATAATAATCTACAAGTTTTGAATTCCTTTGTCGTTGCATTACAGTATATTGTGAATTTTAACCCATCACGTTAGGATAATGCACTATTCTATATGTTAGGTGGAATTCAAATATCTCTGGTCAACTAGATTGCATCAAAGAACAATTATTTTAATTGAAATCACACATAAAATGTTGATGGATGTTGTAGTTTTTGTTTGAGTTGTCTATTCTTTGCTCCAAGTTGTAAAGGTGTAAAGGATTCTCCAATTCTTTACAATTTGTCACTTGTCGAGTCATAGATGTGAGAATGTTTTTGTTTAAAATACAATTTACATCCAAGTCTCATGAGGAAATGTTGTATTGTGGGATCACTCTCCCAGGTTTCACAGAGCCTGAAGTGCAGGAGGAAAGCTTGATTTATTTCTCTCGTTCATTGGCCAACCCCTTTTAGGTTGTTGATAATTGCATCTGGAAAATACATAGGCTTACTTGAAGATCTGGTTGGTCTTTAAAAGAGCCAACAATATATAAGTTTTAATTATTCAATTAGCCATTAAGCTCAACTAGACACCCCAAATATTAATTCATAAAATGATAAATCTTTTTTTCTTAAAAAAATAATGCATCCCTCTAGTATAAGAGTATGGTAGATAACTACACACCTATTTTCTTATAAAATGCAAAGAATGCATCCCTCTAGTATTTGAAGTCTTGATTTATATAGCATTCAATTATTTGATAAAATTGTTGCAATATAGTTATGGTTTGGAACATGATGTATTTAGGGTATCATCAAAATGATAATACTTATAGACTATCCATTTCATCCTAATACTTGGTAACATTTTCTTACAGAAGGGAAGAAGAAGAAGTTGTATATGGTTTCTAGTTTCTTTGATAATAATATAGTAACATTGATAACGACATGGTGATAAATAAAGCTCTATGGAATGTTAATTTTTTTCACTTCAGGAGGTATTACCCTAGTTAGCCAAAAGTCAACTCAGATTAATTATAAACATTTATTCTATTTGTTGGGTTGGCTCGAGTCGAGTATGATGCTTGGACTTGTATAAATAGGAGAGAGACTCTCCTCATTCAATCATCAATTCATTCATTCATTATTTTGTGACCAAGAAGAAAATTTTTTGCTAAAGAAGGAGATTTATTTCTACTTATAAATTTGCACTACTTACAATGTTGGATTTATTATTGTATTCTATTTGTTTGGCTTGATTCTCAAGTGCAATTTTCTACACTATTGTACCTGATCTTTTATTAGTAAAGTGTTGTTGGTTTTTTATCCCTTGAGTAGAAGGGTTTTCCCAGGATACAATCTATGTGTTCACTATTCTGTGTTTACTTTTGTGATTACTGTTCATATTTGATCCAAAATTAACATAGTATTAGAGCCAAGGTTTAGGAAAAATTGATTAGATTTGACTAAGCATAATTCTGATTTGTATGGAAGACAAATTCTTTGTTTAGGGTAGTTACTCTGAAAAGAAGATGGTGACTAATGTAAAGGTAGAAGTTAGGCTTGATGGGGGCTTCAGAGCATTAGTGGGAGATTCAAGTTGCCCAAAATTGATTGCCTATCGGTTGGATTGTTAAAAGATATAGAACAACTAAGAGGTGGGGCGAATTAGTTGTCATAGAATTCAAACTTAAAAACTTCAACACATATCAATTCCATAACCACATCATTTGTTATTAAGTATGATAATAAAACATAGATAGCATTAGGTAATTTGACATAGTAAACACTATATTTTTATGTGGAAAACCCAAGGAGGGAAAAACCATGGTGAGGATTAAATTACAATATAAAGTATTTCCAAACTAAAAATAAAAAGGCTCACTGCCTTGAAAGGACTCACTGTCATAATACAAAAGCTCACTGCTTACAAGAGAGGCTCATTTCCTACAGAAGGATTAACAAAACAAAATTGGGCTTTAAAACCAAAATAAATTGAGGAAAATGCACCTAACAAGTGTTGATGCAGTTCTGGTGATGCTCAAAAGACTGATTCAATGCACTTCATCCTTTCACTCATACTAATATTCTTTTGTCTCTATCTCACTGTATATTCTTCACAAAAGACTATCCATCATATTCACTTATATAACTGATCTTTTCCCATAAGCATCAATTAGGTCGGCCTAATTAGATGCACTTCATATTTACCAAAAATACTAACTGTTGGTTCCAAATATTCACAAAATATTTCACGACGATAATTCAAACTTCTAGCATGCTACATTATGCTGGCAAGGACCTAAAATAGGTTGCACATAGATCTGCATAGAAAAATTAATTCACTGTAACATGATTATCCCAAGAAGCTGACCAACAATAGACTTCAATACAAAAATATTAATAAACATTTTGTTTGAGTACTAGATATATGATATATTAAGAGTACGTGCTCTTGTCATCTACAAACCATTTCCCATTGATGCAAGCATAAACTACTAACTACAAAGAAATGCAAACAAGGATACTAGAGAGCATAGCTCGAATACCATTTCAGATACCAGACCAAAACACTGGATTAAGAACTATCTTAAACTTGCAGACACAACATGGTGACAACAATGACAACACAAAACTATAGAGATAGTCATTCTTCTTCATTTTTCCAACAATCTCCCCCTTTGTCATTAATGGCAGCATGTAAAAATTTCTCCTTCAAAATTCTCCCCATACTCTAACTCTCCCTCCCTTTGACATCAATGGAAAAGGGAGACCAAAAAAGGATATAAAGAAAGATTTAAACATGGTGACATCAAAAGTAAAAAATCTTTCAATTCATCAAAAAATTCCAACCATACAAAAATTTTAGACATCAAATCAATTAAATTATTTTCCTTCCTTTTCTTCTTCTCCTCAACAATAACACCATAAAACTTAGTCCATTCATGTAAATATAACACTCTTCACCTTAAACACTTTCTTGTACCTTTCCTCAAGAATTGGACATAGTTTCTTCTAGTTAAAAGTAGCTGAATCCATTCGTGTGCAAATGCTCTCCAACAAACCCAACAGAGTAAAAGACAGTGACCAATATGAACTCTGCCTTTCAACATCTTCTATGTCAGTAAGGATTCTAGAAATATGCTCCAATTGGACCTCAACAATTTCCTTAAGAAACCAAAAGGTTTTTATCACATCATCTTTCTATCTTTGTACAACTACCAGTTCAGCCTATAGTTCACCAACTCTCAATCTTTTCCTTCAAAGATGTCAAAATTCTTCCCAATGTTGTTCACTTCAGTTTCAATTGCCTCAATTTTACTCTTGAAATTATCTACTGTAGCAAGCCACGAGAGACAATACTTGTAAATATCAAAAAATTTATTAATGCATTTCTTTTTTTCCACAATTAGTTTAGATAGTCTCCCTTTAGCTTTAACACACCACTTTTCAAATAGAGCTTCAAATTTGCATCCTTGTGGACCTTCAAGTAGCATTATTTCCTCAATAATCTCAACTAGATTTTCTAGCAAGAAATTAGAAACAACTGACACTCCAATACCTTTCCAAAGTAAATATTCCACCAAGGCATCATCAATCTTTATTTTGTAAATAGGAGAGTTTGCACTCTATAATTCACCAATCTTCTTCATCTTCCCTTCAATAATCATAGACTGGATGTCATCAGACGATACTTTCTCCTTTTCTTTCAAAATTTCAAAAATATCTTCAATTATAGCTTTCCTCTTCTTTGATTCTGGAGGGGAGTCACTAATGACAACCTCCAATTCCTTCTTACCAGAGGAAGAGACCACTTCAAACAAACTCAAAATAGATATACCAGAGCAAAGAGTTGTTTCCAGGGATGTGAAATAGGATTTACACATACTTGCATTGTCTGCCAATGCTCCTAGATATTTGTAGACCTATTTTCCAATAGGAATTGTAGATTCCCATACCACATTTTATTTTCCCAATAGGGAACAAAAAATGTAAAACACCAAGCACCCCAGCAAATATCTGAAATGAAAGGGATAACCCTCAATTATCAACATATGAATATTTTCAGAAATATTCTCAAGCAGCAAGCTACACAAATCAAATTTCATGTTTTCCTTTATCATCATATGTGCAATGAAAATAGAAATTGTTGATGTGGAACCTTCATGATTTCTAAAATAAATCTTGTAATAAATCCCATATGCAACATACCTTAAAGGGTATGTGCAGGATCATGATGGGCCAAAAAGTGGCAATATGATGGGTATGTGGCTGATGAATTTTTTTACACTCAAAATTGATGAAATGAAAAGGGTTTTTAAATGAGATTCTCAGCTTTCCACGAATATAAATTATGCCTTACTTTAAATTTAATAAGTAATTATTATTCATTTTCTATTCAAATTACGACTAAAGTCCTAATTGATAGGCTGATTGAAAAACATCTATAGCTTTCAAATGGTATCACATTTTTTGAATCCAAAACATGCATCACATTCTACGCTTCACCTATAAGATTAAAAAATAAAAATTGAATTTCATAAATTTTTGACCAAGTTAAGGTGGTTAGACATACAAGTTTTCTATATTTTAAAAAAAAAATTAATAAAAAATTCATAATTAATTATTTACTTAGAAAAAAATTACAAAACAATATGTATCACATCGGGACATGAGTCCTCTACTTATATCTAAAATATTATAAAAAAATATTATCATTTTATTATGGTTAGGGTGGTCAGACAGATACGTACTTCTTATTTTTTCCCTGAAATTTAAGTACTACTACATTGAAATTTCAAATTTTCACCAAATAGTTTTTTTTTTTAAACAAACCTAGTAGTTTAGAAAATAAATTCAATTTTCTATAGATGCTATTCTTACATATTTTTGAAATAATATAGATAACTTATTCAATTTTTTACGTCGAGTTGCCTAACTCTGATTTTTCTGATTTTTTTGCCACTTAAGGGCCTGTTTTTTCCATGATGATCCTACACATACCCTACAACCAAATATTTGAGTGTGTTTATCAATAAAACTCATGGGTCTTTCCTAATAACAGTCAATTCCTCCACATATTTGTACTTTATAGTTTTTCTTCCAAGAAGATCCCCAATATTACATAAGCCAGTTATTTCCTTGATTGCTTCCTTCATAACTAGGTAGGGTTTTTCCAATATAATACTTTTGTCCTTGAGATGAATCAATAGGAAAAAATTAAACTCCTTTTCGACAACCCACAAAAATTCACTCCACAAATCCATACCTAGGGTTTTGATGTTCTGTAATTCACTTTCGCTTAGCCCTAGCTCCATTTCTTTTATCTTTCTATGATCAAATTCTTCTAACTCCACTCCTTTTAGCTTCAAAGGAATGGCATCACTTGATTTTCTATCCATCTCTATACTTCCTCTAATTCTTGAAATGAAACTTCTTCATGTTTCCTTCCACCTTTATTTGCAAACAGAGAAATGAATTCCAGATTACCTAAATCAATTTCTTCAAAACCTTTTTTAGAAATGCTTCACGCTTGTTTTAGGATTTCTCCAAGGAACTTTCCAAGTTTTCCAAATGCACAATTAATTGAGGATCATCACAAACTTCAACTTAAAATTCATCGAATTTACCCTAAATGCATTAAATACAACAAGCATAACAAATTGCTAAATACATTCTTCTCAACACAGAGAACCCTAGTTTGGTCCAAAAATCATCATAACAACATGTTTTCTTCCGATTCTTTTTCCACAACCTCTAATTCTTCATTCTTCGCATCTCATCCACGTGCCAACCTCTGACACACCATATATCCAGGTGGCTTTATAATTTTCTGATAATTCTCCCCTAAGACCATGCTCGTTCTAGTTCTCAAAGGATTCATCCATACCAGATGAGGGCACAAACACATTAGTAATGTTGATCATGTTTTCTGCACAACAACAAATCAGACAGAATATGATATCCTATCTCTCTTGAAAGGTGAATCTCGATCAGCAAGCCTCAAGTACTCTTGTATTTGACTACAAATTCTGATGAATGTTTGGTGACATATCGATAAAATATTGTTGACTTACCAACACAACACTGATTTAAATTTCGTTGCTGGATTTTCATCGCTTTAGCGACCAATTTTTATACATGAAAACCATGACCCAACATCATCATCGAGCACCACGTAAAATGTTAGTGATGTCCATCACAAAATCGACGTAACTTTGTCCATGTATCGTTGCAAAAAATCACAACGTTGCAGAATACCCATTTGAAATCATTAAAAAAAAACCAAATGTTCTTCCATTTTTTGATGAGGTGGAGCAAACTGTTTTTGTCATTACGATGAAAACTATGTTGCATGTAAAACAACCTTGTCACAAATTTTTGTAGTTCGTCGGGCTATGTTCGTAGAAATTGCGACGAAACCCTGCAGTTTTTTTTGTAAAATTATTCGTTCAAATATCTTCCCTCAGAGAACTAGAACATTAACAATTATCATTTGACAGTGTATCAAAAGTTTGAAAGGTAACAACCATGTAGCCTTTGATTTCATACACTCTCCATATACGTGTCTCATTAAATCCTGTTAGTTTCTTTGCATGCATAGATAAAAATCCCAATTCACAAACCTAGAGTTGAATCTCCTCTCTTACAAAGAAAAGGTGAGATAGAAGAAAACAACACCTTGTCACAGGTAGCTAATTGGTAACATATAACATATAACATTCATTCATACATACATTAATAACATATAACATTCATTCATTCATTTGTTAATAACATATAACATTCATTCATTAAGATATTCAAATTCAATCATTAACATATAACATTCATGCTTTCAGTTTTTAACATTCATTAACATATTATCAAAAATATGGTTGTCATAATATGATTACAATCACTTTTTTTTTTGAAGCTAAAAAAAAATTGGAGTATTGTTTTCTAAATCATCTATCCCCCCTTCAGTTGTTTTGCCCTCTACTCATGATCTTAATGTATGCCTAGTCATGTACTCATGACATGGAGGCCGCTACAAGGGGGGTCTATTGCGATAAAAAATAAATGTTAAATTGATATGTTTTATTATTATTGTTACAAGTTTTTCATTAATTAAAAGAACATTAGAGTGGTGCTCTTTACCTAATGGGGCCACATCATGTTCCTAATCTTGTCTTGTAGCCTCATGCTCAACATGTTGAACACCCTCTAAATCCTCTAGAGTTGAAACATGAAAGGTTACATTAATTAATACACCAATTACAATTAAATATGTTTAAAAGAACATTAGAATGGTCCTCTTTACCTGATGGGGCCACATGATGTTCCTGATCTTGTCTAGCCTAATCATGCTCAACATGTTGATCATGCTCTAGATGCTCTAAAGTTGAAACATGAAAGGCTACATTAATTAATAAACCAATTTCAATTAAATATGTTTAATTGTATTAATCCATACCTCATTTTGTATAACACATGAATACATCCAGTATCGGGATGCACACCATGACCTTCATTTTCAATTTGTGCTCCACCCTCACTAGGCTACATACCAATGTGATGTGCAGTATAATCATTGCTTTCATGTTTGAAAAAATAGGCACATAATTACTTTATGGTGGAAATTAATATTGAATAGATTGCACAAGTATTCAATTTTAACTAAAATTAATTTAGTTTATTTAACTGTGTGTCGGATGCAATGGAAGGTTGTGTTTGCTCAGTCAAGAGTCTTAGGCATTTAACCATGGCTCCATAGCCTTGTTGGAAGGAAATATTCAGGTCCTCTTTTGTGGGCACTTTGTTGAATTCAGAGCCCTGCATTTTTTCTTAAGATCATGAATTTTGCTTCTATGGTGTGATAAAACCAAAATTGTCAGCAATTTATTATTTGGATGCAATATTTCATTATTGATACTTACAATTCATTTAGCTAATTTCATATAACCACCAAAGCCAAGTTTGTACTGCCTGTGTTTTTCTAGTCTTTACTTTGTTTCCTTCGATGTGTTGGGTAGCCTATGAAAAGTTTGAAATATGTTAGATTATGTAAAAAGAAAGAGTAATCAGTATATAATTACATTTTTGACAGTATCACATACCTTCCTTGGCCTAGTGGTGTCTTTCCTTTTTTATTTTCAACCTTCTCATTTCCATCCAACACTAGGTCCTTCCACTCCCTCTCTAGAATTATGGGGGGATGCTTGTAATTTTTTTTCTTCTCTAAATATGACATATACTGGTCCCTCACATACTTTAGATCGGTACTAGCTTTCTTAAGGACCTTGGTTCGGTTTATTGTGTTATTACCAAACAACACAACTAAATGACTAATGAGCTCATCTTTTAAATCTTGATTTTGGGCATTCCATCATGTACGTATGGTGGGCCTGAAAATATCCAATGTAATATCATTTAGATATTTATAAAAAACATCATTTCCTACAAAAATATCATGGGATCATTAGTCTAAAAAGAGTGATCAATAAGTAAATTTCAATTGGATTATATATAATAATAATTAATTTTTTTAAAGTACTTGGGACCTTTTCTATCTTTATGGGAACAAAATCCTCAGTCACCACAAATGTGATTGGAAATGTTCCCGTACTACTAATATGGGAAGATCCAAGAAATGCTACTAAAAAATCACCAGTACTAGTGCCCTCTGCATCCCTAGGTACATATCCTAACACATGTTCTAGCATGTGTTCACTGCTAGAGGGTGCACTACCTGATGCTTGCATGCTATGTGTTACTGAAATTTTAGTTGACAATATAGGCATGGATGATAGGGTTGGATGATGTTATGTATGTGCAGGAAGATCAGGATCAACACTTGTAGCAACCCCTACTCCTCGAGAAACACCTGTAGTACCCTAATCATGGCCAACATCATCATGAGGAAGCAAAAAATCCTATAAAAACAACACATAGTTTAGTTCATGGCATAAAAGAGTAAAAAATATAAAACCATGAATGAACTTATGTTTTAATTAAAGATCTCATGACCACTTACTTACTAGTTTTGTGCTCTCTCAGTCAATATTTTAACCCTTTCTCTTATCTCATCTATTTGAGGCACTATGAATAACAACTGAAGGATATCTTCATTGCATTTTTTTGGGTCTTCCTTATCATATCTAGAGGGTTTACAAAATATGTGATATCATCATCACATAATAGTGACTGTGCCTCCATATGGATGCTCTCCTCTACTGTTGGTGCCTTTCCCCGATCATTTGACTGTGACAAGAATATTAAAAATATTATTGAAATTAACCCAATAAACTTATAAAAAAAACATAATAATAAAACATTTTGCTTGTATCTAATTTGTACAATTACAATGAGGTAAACCTATCACGTAGAAGCACTTGAAGATGCATTGCGATCTATTCTTTGGGCCAGAGTCTTCCCCCTACGATCAATATCCCACTATGACAAAAATTAAATATAAAAAAACATTACCGAAATGAAACCAATAGACTTATGAAAAAAAACATATTAATAAAATGGTATATAGTACGTACCACCCCCATAGTAACTGTGTTTGTATCTATGTGATTCAAATTGTAATCTATTAGCAACTCTTCCCTTGCATTTATTGATTTTATTGCACATATGAATACATAGTTTCCCTCACATGCCTCAAATATGAAATTGGGTTGCTTATTTGTTGACCCAGGTTGTGTACTATTTATAAACCCTGCAATATTCCCTGATGCTTTTGGCCTTCTATCAATATACATAGCCACTCCTTTATTTTGATCCTTATCTTTTAGCTGTATATAATTTGCTGACAGTGCATACCTACACATACTTCGCATATATCAAACTAGCTGCATCCAATCTTTGTAATTGTAACAAGGTTCAAGATACTCCATCAATTCAGTAACTTTTTCATAACAGACCTTTATGTCATCCATGCAAGTTCCTTGGGTACCCATTGTTTCCGTAGATGTTTGTACCTCAAGGGCACCTCGATGTCGCCTAGATGCTCTCATCATCATAAGAACATGAACCCCCTGTTGCCTCTATTTCACCTACAGTTAAATTATGTGAGGTAATCAAATGTCAGATCTTCAGAGGCAAGTGGGACATTCACACAAGGGCAGGGACTCTGCATCTATTGCTAGGTCATGAGGAACTCAGTGGGAGAAGCTACCCTAGGAGTATTCGGCATGAAAAAATCATCTAAGGAGAAAGTCGGCAGGACTCTCTTATTGTCTGGCCGACTGACTGTTTGATTCTTTCCATCCTGAGAAGGTTGCTGAGACCTAGTCTTTGTCATGCCGAACGAGTCTATAGAGCCTATCGCTATAACAGAGAGGGTTTGGCATGACCTCTTACCACGTAGACTTTCCTTGGTTGATAGGCCATTCAATCGCTATTCAGCGAGACTCTCGGCGACTAATGGCTTCGAGGAGACCTACAATGCTTGGTGAGAAGTCCTAGCAAAGTTTGAGGTCTTACTGACTTCACAGGGGTTCTTTCTGGCATAAGGAGATAGCTTTACCAGAATGTCATACCAAGGTGGAGATGTCTCCCCGAAATGAAGCAGAGCTCGGTGAAGGGTGAAAAGATTCGGCAGGAGTCTCACCGAATGTAGGAGCCTCCAAAATGAAACAAGGGCAGCGTCGACAAAGGATATTGCCTTCAGCAGGATGTCTTGCTGAAGGATAGGTGTCATGCCGAAGAGATCAAATGAGGTGGCATTGGCGTGAGTCTCACCAAACATAGAGGTTTTGGCATAACATTTCGGGCTTGACTGGAAGTCTTAATGACCAATCATTGTCTCACCAATGATGTGATATCTTCAGTATGATTCTGGGTGACAGATGGACATTTCGGCAAAGGTAAATGAAGTCACCTGAAGGTCTTAGCGAAGGTGAAAGTCTCACTAAAAGGAAGGATGGACCCTCACAAAGACAAAAGTAGTTCGGCAGGACTCTTGCCGAAAGCACAACGAGAGCTCTTCGGGTAGAAAAAAGGGGTCTACAAGAGGTCTTAGCGAAGATAATGTGTCTTGGCGATAGGCACAAGTTTCGGCAAGAATTTTCCTTCGGCGTATGTCTTGCCAAAAAAACAAAGGAACCACCGAGGACAGAGGAAAGGCCTCGCCAAGACTTGAGGCTTTCGCAATAGTGTCTCGGCGACTGGTGGGAGTTACGTCGATGGTTTTTTCATCGAAGGAGTCTTCGGCATAGCATAGGAAGCTCGAGAAGAACTATTCCTTATTAGTGGGAGTCTTAGCAAAGGAAAAGAAAGCTCAGACGAAACGAGGGTGGGTCGGAAAAATATCTTGCCGGCCAGGCAAGTTTTCTCCGAACTCAAAGTGAGCTTCGGTAAAACAGGGAGACTTCACTATAGAGTCTCGGCGACAAAGGGAGATGTCGATATGATATAGACGCTCAGAGAAGGGGCTCCAACATCGCCGGAAGTCTTGTTGAATGCAGTGTTATCCCGCTGAAATAGGGTGCCTTCGCTAAAGAGTGGGGCCTTCGACATAATGTTTTAGTGATAGAATTATGTCTTGCCGATGGCCTCAGTGATAATCGATATGAATTCTAAAGCCTGCGTAATGTCTCACCAACCATCATGTGTTGTGCCGATAGCTTCAGAGGGCCATGATCGCATTGGTGAGACACTTTTAGTGTCTTTCTGAGATGCTTTTCCATTCAAAGGGATTTTTGACCAGCTACAGGGCTCGCGTGGAGGGTGCTCTACTAACCAGAGGGATCTAAGGTGAATCATGGTAGTCTGATCAGAATGTGGAATGCCAACTCAGGACGAATGCAACATGAATACAATATATATCTGTTTTGAGCTCAGGGGACATTCAATGCGGCTCTTCAACGAGGGACTCGGTAGCTGGACATGATGGATCAGAAGAATCAAATGCTACAAAAGATCAAGAGAAGGCTTCCCCAGGAGCGGTTCTTCACACTGACACCAACAATAGGGACACGCAGGCTCCAACATTAACTCGAAAAAAGATCTAAGGGAAAATCCTACCCCAAATCAAGATATTTTTTGTAAGCCCTAAGGGTCCGACATACAGTCTATATATAAGGCATTTTTTCCTTTTTTGTAAATAGTTCTAATTGCACACCCTGAGGAGTTAGTGATTTTCAATCAATCCTTTCTCAGTCAATGTATGTTTTCTGTAACTCAACTAGAATCCAAATACAACCCAAAATTTACCTTTAAAGTTCATGTTCATATTGGTATTGATTCTCATTTCTATATCTTTCTTTTGCACATGCAAGTCTATAACTGTGTTTTTTCACATTTCTGCATTTATATCTTAAGGTCGTGAAATTGATCTTTCCTTCCCAAGGTGTATGTGTGGGCCAAACCTATTAGGACTAAAGCATTAAATCAGAAAGAGGTTGTTCTAGGTATGTAAATCAATTGAATTCAAGCTTTCAACTATGTGTTTTCCTGTGTTCATTTCATGATTTCTCATTAATACAGTGTATCACCAATAGGCTTAGTTTTTTCCATTTTATGCATCTCTTCCCCTTTTCCTTTCAAAGAATCAATAGTTTAGGTGATACCCAAAGGAAGCCGGCCTTCTCCGGAGGTTCACTTCAACCATAGGTGACCCACAGCCTTGGAGTGATCCCATGCTACTCTAGAATGCTCAGTTTCTTGTAAACTTTGCATCGGGTGCAATTCTAGGTGACAACAGTTTCTAGCACGCCTGGTGGGACACAAATTTGTTTTAACTACTGGCTTGGTATGTAGCCAGTGAATTATCAGGCTTTATAGAAGTCCTTTTGGCATACTTGGTGACTCCACAAAGAGGAAGAACTCCAGAAATCCATGTCTTCTTCAGTTTATGAGAAAAGTTCAGAGTAGAGGCAGCTCAGGTTCATTTGAATATTTGCAGCTGTCACCACCAAGAAGGAAAGGCAAAGCAACATAGAAGAGAGGAGCAACAACTATCTATTCTAGAAGAACCTAGTCCACTCCTCCATCTGTAAGATCACACATTGTTATCTCGTCCTTAGCTTCATCTAGAATACTGGTACAACAACATCAGATACCTTCAATGGATACTCAAAGGAATCAACCCTTTGTTGCTTTCAATGGAGGGAGTCCTTTGAACTTGGCACAACACAATGATATTCCAATGGCAGCCTTGAAGAGTCTGCCAATTTTCACGGGAGAAGATCAAACTACTCCCATTCAACATTTGAGAGATGTGGCTTCGTTATGCGGAGTCCACCACATAACTGAAGAGGATGTTGCAGTGAGACTACTGGCTGCTTCAATCAAAGGAAGAGTTGTGCAGTGGTACAAGAGCTTACCAGTTAGTTCAATTGCAACATGGGATGACTTTGGAGAAAAATTGCACAAGCAATTCCAAGACAGGTTTGACAACTTGTCTCTATTGGAGCAACTGACTGTAATTAAGAGGGCTCCACAAGAGCAGATGAATGACTTCAACTTCAAATTTCAAAGAACTTGGGATAGAATTCCTGCAATGGTGAGGCCACCTCTAGAGTATGCATTCCTATACTTTTTGAGAGCTCTGAACAGTGATATAGCTGTCATGATATAGTCAATGGGAGGAGTGTCTTTACCATATGCCTTTGAAATAGCTATTAGAGCTGAAAACAACTTAATACAAGCTAGTAAGCTTGCTCCTAGGCCACCAATGCTAATATTTCTAGAAATTCACGCAAACATCCCTTTGCAAATACCTCCTTTCACACCTTTACCAGCTCTACCAACGCTACCAACTATTGTTCCAACCATTGACAAGCAAGAAAGCGTTTCTTCAACCTCATCAAATGAATTACAAGAGATCAAAAGTCTTTTACAGACTTTTGGCAACAAGTTGGTGAACTTGGAAAAGCAACAGATCTATGCCAGGCCTTATCAACAGCAAAATCAGGCCTCAAGTCAGCCTTTTCAAGGTCAACAGTAGCAATTTCAAGGGAATAGACAGTAGTACCAGTGCAATTATCAGGGCCCAAGACAGAGTGTGAACACAAGGCCTTTTCAGGCCTATGCTCCAGCACCTGTTAGTGCAGCCAGGGACCTGGTTCCCACTCAAAACAACTTAGTAGCTGATTATGAGTGGTGCTACCCTTGTAACCAGCTACATAATCAAGACACTTGTTCAAATGGACTCTTAAATCAAGCATTGATGGTACAAAATGCTTTAGGTCTGCAACAGAGTGCATGTAATGATGCATCTTCTCAACATCAGGACCAATTCAACAATTATACAACCCTACTTAATTGGCAAGGTCAAGAATTATGTGGGTTGAATGAGGATAGCTCTCCAGTTGCAGCCAATAATAGAGCAAAGAAGAGAGCATTTGAGCTTGATCAAGTAGCAGACAAAGGAAGGGCGACAGCTGTGGAACCATCTACCTCTTGAGTGACTAGTGGTTGGCAAAGAGATCAACAATTCCCAGACAAGGAGCAGCCACGCTTAAAAGTTGATCATACTGGCGTAAAGGTACACAATAAAAATCCAACTGCACCTTTTAAGATTCTTGATAGCATGAGAAGGAAAAATGTAACCATGTCTATGTGGGATTCTTTAGTCATCCCTGGTCAAAAGGATATGTTACAATCAGCCCTATCAAGTTTGAAAATGTCTGATGAATCTGAGCCCCCAATAGGTCAGGTTAGAGCCGTGTTAACAAATGATTCTCAGGGAAATGATCAACAGACTTGCATAGAGGATAAAAAAGGAGTTAAGCCACCTCCTTTCTATGTATTAGTGATTATTGGTGACAAATTAGTCCATAACTGTATGGTAGATAGTGGAGCTAGCAGCTCCGTCATGCCAAAACAAATTGCTGACAAACTTGGACTAAAATACTAGCCTTTAGAGAAGGGAGTGATCCAATTGGATGGCACTTCGGTTAATACTTTGGGTATCATCAAAGATCTAAATCTCACTTTGCATGCTTGTCCAAAATTTTCAGTCCCTCAAGACATATGTGTCATAGACCTTCCACCTTTCTTTTCCTTGTGTTTATCTAGAGACTTTACAGCCAAGATAGGTGGTTATGTGTTGGCTGATTGGTCACATATGCTATTCAGAACAAAATATGGAACCAAGGTTACCATCAAGTCTGAAATATTGGCTAAAGACCACATTAAGCCATATAACCCAAGCCCCATCAATGCTGCTCCTTATGCTGCAAATGTAAATTGTGTTGTTTTTACTGACAATGAATGAGCTGCTGCTCAAGAACTCCAATCAGAAGCTATTCTTGACATCCTGCTGCATGAATGGGTGGTTGAAAATGTATGAGACAGTCCTATAGACCTCATTCAAGATGCTGGTATGGGAAACTATGTCATTCTTGAGCCTGATACAGAGATTCCAAACTTGGAGAAAGATGCGGATCAGTTGTTGCAACCACTAAATGGACTATGGGAAATGTATTTTGATGGTTCGAGAAGCAAAAATGGCACTGGAGGAGGGGCAATGCTGGTATCTCCACAAGGTAATAGGTACTACTCTGCATTCCGTTTTGCTTTTGCATGCTCCAATAACACTGTTGAATATGAAGGCCTTGTTCAAGGTCTAGAGTGGGCAAGAAAGAGAGGAATAACAAACTTGAATGTCCATGGGGACATCGAATTAATTGTTAATCAAGGGGCCTGAATGTTGCTAAAAATGACACATTAAAGTCCTATAGAAATAGAGTGTGGAACATGCTCGAAGATTTTGATGCCTTTAATTTAGTGTCTATCCCAAGAAATCAGAACAAGCATGCTGACAGGCTCGCAACCATTGGAGCACAGTTTGATATTCCAGATGACATCAAAAAGGAGAAGGTGTAGTAGTATGTCAAGGTTGCAGTCAGACCATCAATCCCTGACAACAACATCCACTAGAAATTTTTTGACAGTGATGAGCAGATCCTTTCCTTCTTGCTTGAGGAAGATCAGTTCTCCATATTAAATCAGGCAAAACTTAAGCAGCAGTATGGTGATCAAGTCATACAGCTGGAGACAAACAAATTTCCCAAAGGCCTAGCTACCTTAGAATCGATTTTCAGTATTGATAATCAGCACAAAAAGGGTAGAGCTGGCTTGCAAATCAAAGAACACTATGAAGAGCTGGAGATTTTCAAGGGTAAACTTCTTATGATAGGAAAACTTTGTTCACCTGAAGATAGACAAGCTTTTGTTGCTTTGTGCCAAGAATTTCATGATGTCTTTGCGTGGGAGTATTTAGATTTGAAAGGATTTGATCCCCATATTGCTCAGCATACAATTGAATTAGAGCCTAACGCCAAGCTAGTAAGACAAAAACAAAGGCATTTGAATCCTAAACTTGAGCCTCTAATGATTAAGGAGTTGACTAAACTAGTTGAGGGAGGTATTGTCTTCCCTATCAAGCACACTTCATGGGTTTCTAATCTTGTACTGGTTAGAAAGAAAAGTGGTGAGATAAGGCTTTGTGTAGACTTCAGGGATCTTAACCGATCCTCTCTAAAGGACCACTACCCACTGCCCTCCATGGAACGAATCTTACAGGAGGTTGCTGGTTCTGAAAGGTTTTCATTGCTAGATGGTTTCTCGGGATATAATCAGGTGCTGGTTAAAGAGGAAGATCAGTTTAAGACTACTTTTACAACTAAATGGGGCACCATGGCATACAAAAGGATGCCTTTTGGTTTGTCCAATGCTGGTGCCATGTTTCAGAGAGCCATGGACATGGCATTTCAAAGTTTGATCAACAAAATCATACTGATTTACCTAGATGATCTCATAGTATATTCCAAGAATGTTGTTGAACATCTGTTGCATCTTCGGCAAGTGTTTGAAAAATGCAGAGAGTTCAGTATCTCCCTCAATCCAAGGAAGAGTATCTTTGATGTCCACAAAGGGAAACTATTAGGACACATAGTGTCAAAGTAGGGAATTACTATTGACCCGGAAAGGGTTAGAGCCATACTTGAGTTGCTGTTGCCTAATCACAAGAAGGGCCTATAGAGCTTTCTGGGCCAGATCAACTTCCTAAGAAGATTCATCCCTGATGTTGCAAATTTGTTATAGCCTTTAACAACTATGTTAAAGAAAAATGTCATCTTCAGTTGGACAAAGGATGCCAAGAATAGTTTTGAAAAGGTCAAGGAGGCCTTAGCAGCAGCTCCCACGTTGGTAAATTCCAATTTTTCCAAAGATTTTTATTTGTATGCTTATGGGAGCACAAGTAATATCTCTACAGTATTGGTTCAAAAAAATGAAGAGAATTTAGAACAACCAATAGCTTTCTTCAGCCAAGGTTTGGTCGACTATGAACAAAAATACTCCTTTGTGGAGAGGCATGTCCTTGCTGTGATCAGAAGCCTAAAGAAATTCAAGCCTTTGATTTCTCATAATAAAATCCATATTCTGGTGGCGCACTCAAGTGTGAAGAAGTTTATGTTGAATAAGGATCTAAATGAAAAAAGAGCAGGATGGGTCACCAAGGTCATGGAGTATGACATAGATATGAAGATCACCAAGCTGGTAAGAGGCAAAGGTCTATGTGAACACCTCGCTACAGGGTCAAACGGTGAAGGTAAACTTGAAAAGGATGTTATCCTTGCCAATACAAATGAACTTCAAGATGCTCAGGATGATGTACCTATAGAGACAACCAATTGGGTCCAAGATATGACTCATATCTTATAAACTGGTGAATGCCCATTAGGATTAAACAGAGCTAAAAGGAGATACTTCAGATTGCACTCTATACCATATGTGATGGTAAATAATGTTCTTTTTAAAAAGGATCTGAATGGTGTCCTGTTAAGATGCATTCACAGTGACCAAATTGAAAAAGTGGTTCATGAGTTTCATGATGGAGCTATAGGAGGTCACTTTGCTCCCAAAACTACTACCTGGAAGGCCATGAGAGCTGGTTACTACTGGCCCAGCTTGTTCAAGGATGCGTATGCCTGGTCAAGAAAGTGCATCAAATGTGCTCTATTTTTAGGAAAGGAAAGGCTGCTTGCTATGCCCCTACATCCAATTTAAGTGGAGCAGCCTTTCATGAGATGGGGCATCGATTTTATTGGACCAATAAATCCACCTTCCAGTGCTGGTCACAAATGGGTACTTACAGCCATTGACTATTTTATGAGGTAGACATAAGCAGTTGCATTAAAGGAAGCAAAGGAATCCTCAGTGTTGAACTTCTATGAAGATATAGTCACTAGGTTTGGAGTACCTAACTCCATCATATCTGACAATGCCCTTGCATTCATAGGTCTAAGGGTAACCAAATGGGCCGTCAAGCATGGCATTCATTTGAACACATCTTCAAATTATTACCCTCAAGGTAATGGCCTAGCTGAGAGCACAAACAAGAACCTCATTAGAATTATTAAAAGAACCATAGAAGATAGCCAAAGGACCTGGCCCAGTAGTTTAAAGAATGCACTTTGGGCAGACAAAGTGACCCCTAAGAGGTCTATTGGAAATTCACCATATATGTTGGTTTATGGTAAAGAGGCAAGATTGCCCCTATCTGTGGAGCTTCCCACACTAGACATTGTTCACCAGCTGGAGGTGCTTGAGGGATAGGACCCAATGTCTGTAAGGTATGCAGAGGTCATGGAGCTTGAAGAATCAAGGGACATAGAAATGAAAAATTTGGAGGATCATTAGCTCCAGACAAAGAAGACATTCAAAAAAAGGGCTACAGTAAAGTCTTTTAGAGAGGGAGACCTTGTGCTCAGGTGGGATGTTCTTAAAAGCAGACCAGGCCATCACACCAAGTTCAACAATATGT
This sequence comes from Sequoia sempervirens, assembly GCA_007258455.2. Classification (NCBI taxonomy): domain Eukaryota; kingdom Viridiplantae; phylum Streptophyta; class Pinopsida; order Cupressales; family Cupressaceae; genus Sequoia; species Sequoia sempervirens. The sequence continues at coordinate 136,786 of VDFB02280647.1, forward strand.
GGACTGGTCCATTCATTATCGAAGGCTGTAAGGAACACAATGCATATCAACTAGCTACAATAGAAGGTGAAGTGCTTCCTATCCTAGTCAATGGGATACACCTTAAGCCCTGTTTTCAAATCTGACCGATCTATCTATTGTACATAATAGTTTAGACTTTATGTTTTTCATAAGTGTTGTTTCAACACAGTATATATTTTCTCTTTTTGTTTCCCCTATCTTGCCGTTTTGGCCACCTGTTGTGTCCTATAAATCTCATGAGGTTGAGGCCATGTGAAAAACTGACATTTTAATTGTTCTCTGAGTTTTCTAATGACTCCATGCCCAATGGATAAGCCTAGTCACTGGTTCTCATGTTTAGTAGGAAAACATCCCGCAAAGGTCGCTAGAATTGTTTCCTCTATTTCACCTACAGTTAAATCAGGTGAGGTAATCAAATGTCAGATCTTCAGAGGCAAGTGGGACATTCACACAAGGGAAGGGACTCTACATCTATTGCTAGGTCACGAGGAACTCGGTGGGAGAAGCTACCCTAGGAGTATTCGGCATGAAAAAATCATCTAAGGAGAAAGTTGGTAGGACTCTCCTATTGTCTGGTCGATTGACTGTTTGATTCTTTCCATCTTGAGAGGGTTCGGCATGACCTCTTAGCACGTAGACTTTCCTTGGCCAATAGGCCATTCAATCGCTATTCGGTGAGACTCTTGGTGACTAATGGCTTCGGGGAGACCTACAGCTCTTGGTGAGAAGTCCCAGCGAAGGTCGAGGTCTTACCGACTTCACACGGGTTCTTTCTGGCATAAGGAGATAGCTTCGCTATAATGTCATACTAAGGTGGAGATGTCTCCCCGAAATGAAGTAGAGCTCGGTGAAGGGCGAAAAGATTCAGCACGAGTCTCACCGAATGTAGGAGCCTCCAAAACGAAACAAGGGCAGCGTCGGCAAAGGATATCGCCTTCAGTAGGATGTCTTGCCGAAGGATAGGTGTCATGCCGAAGAGATCAAATGAGGTGGCATTGGTGTGAGTCTCACCAAACATAGAGGTCTCGGCATAACATTTCGGGCTTGACGGGAAGTCTTAGCAACAATCATTGTCTAACTGATGATGTGATATCTTCGGTATGATTCTGGGCGATAGATGGACATTTCGGCAAAGGTAAATGAAGTCACCTGGAGGTCTTAGCGAAGGCGAAAGTCTCACCAAAAGGAAGGATGGACCCTCACAAAGACAAAAGCGGTTTGGTAGGACTCTTGCCAAAAGCACAACGGGAGCTCTTCAGGCAGACAAAAGGGGTCTACAAGAGGTCTTAGCGAAGATAATGTGTCTTGGCGACAGGTACAAGTTTTGGCAAGAATTTTCCTTCGGCGTATGTCTTTCCGAAAAAACAAAGGAACCACTGAGGATAGAGGAAAGGCCTCACCAAGACTTGAGGATTTTGCAATAGTGTCTCGGCGACCGGCGGGGGTTACGCCAACGGTTTTTTCATCGAAGGAGTTTTTGGCATAGTACAGGAAGCTCGGGAAGAACTATTCCCAACTGACGGGAGTCTTAGCAAAGGAAAAGAAAGCTTGGATGGAATGAGGGTAGGTCGGCAGAATATCTTGCCGACTAGGCAAGTTTTCTCCTAACTCAAAGTGAGCTTCAGTAAAATAGGGAGACTTCGCTATAGAGTCTCGGCGATAAAGGGAGATGCCGATATGACGGAGACGCTTGGAGAAGGGGATCCAACATCACCGAAAGTCTTGCCGAATGCATTGTTATCCCACCGAAATAGGGTGCCTTCGCTAAAGAGTGGGGTCTTTTGACATAATGTTTTGGTGATAGAATTATGTCTTGCTGATGGCCTCAGTGATTATCGATATGAATTTTAAAGCCCGCGTAATGTATCACCGACCATCATGTGCTGTGCCGATAGCTTCAGAGGGCCATGATAGCATTAGCGAGACACTTTTAGTGTCTTGCCAAGATGCTTTTCCATTCAAAGGGATTTTTGACCAGCAGGAGGGCTCGCATGGAGGGTGGTCGACTAACTAGACAGATCTAAGGTGAATCATGGTAATCTGATTAGAACGTGGAATGCCAACTCAGGATGAATGCAACATGAATACAATATATATCTATTATGAGCTCGAGGGACATTCAATGCGGCTCTTCAATGAGGGACTCGGTACCTAGACACGATGGATCAGAAGAATTAATGCTACAAAAGATCTAAGGGAAAATCCTATCCCGAATCAGGATATTTTTTGTAATCCCTAAGGGGCCAACGTACAGTCTGTATATAAGACATTTTTTCCTTTTTTGTAAATAGTTTTGATTGCACACCCTAAGGAGTTAGTGATTTTCAATCAATCCTTTCTCAGTCAATGTATGTTTTTTGTAACTCAACTGGAATCCGAATACAACACAAAATTTACCTTTAAAGTTCATGTTCATATTGGTATTGATTCTCGTTTCTGTATCTTTCTTTTGTACATGCAAGTCTATAACTGTGTTTTTTCACATTTTTGCATTTATATCTTAAGGTCACGAAATTGATCTTTCCTTCCCAAGGTATATGTGTGGGCCAAACCTATTAGGACTAAAGCATTAAATCAGAAAGAGGTTGTTCTGGGTATGTAAATCAATTGAATTCAAGCTTTCAAGTGTGTGTTTTCCTGTGTTCATTTCATGATTTCTCATTAATACAGTGTATCACCAATAGGTTTAGTTTTTTCCATTTTATGCATCTCTTCCCCTTTTCCTTTCGAAGAATCAATAGTTTAGGTGATACCCAAAGGAAGCTGGCCTTCTCCGGAGGTTCACTTCAACCATAGGTGACCCACAGCCTTGGAGTGATCCCATGTTGCTCTAGAATGCTTAGTTTCTTGTAAACTTTGCACAGGGTGCAATTCTAGGTGACAACACCCCCTTCATCAAGAAAAAATTCCACGCATTTACAAAATTTTCTTCTAATCTTTTGACCTCTAGTTGATCTCCCTCTTTTAGACGTACTACATGTCTCACTTTCCTCTTCTCTTACTAAATTTCCCTCACTCGAGGAAGAAAAATATGACAAATACCTATTTGGTGGTACCTACACTCATAAGGATATTGGATGAAGTTTTTTCATGGTGATGTGATGCCAAGGTATGGGGTTGAAGGATTAGAAACCAAGGTTGTCACCACTAGTCAAATGCATGTGGAGGTAACAATAGTTGTGAATGTATCCATAAACATTGTAAGGGTCTGATGATCAGAGATCACTTGGTAAGCATCTAGGAATGGTTTGTAGGGTCACCAACCTTGTGTTTTGAAGCCTTGGGTCTTGGGAACATCTAGATGAGTCATTGTCAAGATTGTTTCTTGGAGGTTGATTGGGTTAGTTGGTGGAAGGTTGCTATTACTTTTTGTACCTATCTATGATTTTTTTAGGACCATTTTCCTCGAAGAAAATAGTCCCTCTGAGGTAGTACTGGTGTCTGGTTAGTTAGTCTATGAAATTTTTTGGACCACCTTTGATGTGAAATAGCCCCTTGTCCAACCATCCTTTCAGTCTATTTCTAAATGGATATACACCTTTCCTTTAATGATTAAGCTCCACAAGTTTCTACCCCTATTTTTTTTTGGGTCCCCCAAATAAAATCATAAAAGATGGGCCCTACTTAGAAGAACCCCAAATTGTATTAGTGTTTGTTTCTTTCTTAAGAATCTAGTTAAAGAGGCTAATTGGGTCCCTCCCTATCCAAAATTCCTTCACCATTTTCTAGACACCCACAACATCTTCAAACCATTTATACTCTTCTAGAACTTGAAAAATAAAATTCCACTTTCATTAGTGTTCTCTTACGGGATTTCCCTAGTGTTGGCATATGTATTGTTCTTTTGGAGGTTTGGTTACTTCAGTGAAATATAATTTAGAAGTTTTTAATGGCTCCTTTTCCTTTTTTCATCTCTTGTACTTCTATACATTCTCTTATGGAAATGCACTAGGCATTTCATTGCACTCACAGACCGTGCATTATTTTTAGTCCCTTTGATCATGTGTGGACCTCAATATGTAAATTTATTTCATTGAAGTTTAGAAATTTGAACCCTAGTGAACTTCGTGTGTTGTTATGTGATGGGAATTCCTTTAAATCTTCTAGTAGAAAAAATATGCTAATATAGATACAAAAACTGCAGTTCATAGGCCAAAAATGGCCACCCAACTAATTGAACATCTCAAAGCTTGGTTGTTCAAACTAAGGAAACACCAGTACTAGGTAGTACTTGGGTTTTTCAATGGGACATTGGCTTGAATTGACCAAAATATAACATACAACACCTTGATGGGAACAAACAGAGTCTAAATCACTGTACTTGCAACAACATTTCTAAATGTAGGGGAAAAATCAGTTACCGTCATTGTCCCTTGGTCTATTTTCCCTTTCTGAGTTCCCTAACCTCTCGCTCTGGATTTCCTCCTACCAAATGGTTCCTAGTCTTTCTCCTTGACTCAATGGCCTTGCAACACTTGTCTAGTGAATTCTCACAACTATCCACTCAAGGGTTGGATGCAGTGGTTCTCAGTGAAACTCTCTAGTTAGGGTCTCAGTGTAGTATGCTATGTTGTGCTCCTATGTGCACGGGGCCAAAATTCAAAATATATAGTTTATATATATGCTATGTCAACATATAGTTTATATACAAAATATATATGCTATGTCAACATTTAGTTTATTTTATTTTAGACTACAAAATATAATTTTTGTATGGTGGCTTGCTGAGCTTATATAGTTGGTTGTCTCTTTCTTTATAATTTTTAATGATTTATTTCCTATGACATGATTGAATATTATCTACAGTCCTAGTGATTGTTAAAAAGGCTTATGATATGTGATGTTTAATCATGATGGATTTATAAGAATTAGTGATTGAAATAGTACTTGACTAAAGATTGAGCTATCTGATATTTTCAAATTTAAACATCATGGAAGAAATGCTTGTAATCTATGTCTTATTAATGTAGCCTATAAGGTTTATTTTCCTAGTTTTTTTTGGTCCTATTCTTGTTATGAATTTTTTTCCGTTGGTCTATTACAGTAATGGGGAGCATATTTAGTGAATTGATTCTTTTAGTCTCTTTGATTCTTATCCTTGTGCATAACAAGTTTTCTTCTATCCTATGATTCATTGAATGTTGGTTTAAAATAGTCATTAAAACTAACATGGATATGAATTATGATGTGGGTGTGAGAAGGGATTGTTGAATATGAAGGAATGGTTTAGGAAAGTACTCCTTAATCCAAATGAGTCATTTCCTTGTCATGGAATGTGTTAAGAGACTTTAAAATTAATACATTCAATCAAGTTAATATTGACACATCTAAAGCATGCCAAAGGCACTTCAGAGGTATGCTATGACATAAAGAAGATTGTTAAGGTGATGTCAAGTATTGATCCATTAGGGTAGAAAAACATAGATGCATTGGTACAAAAGTTTCCATTCAACTTGGAGGAAATAGATAATTACCTAAGGGGCTAATGTGAGATTGGACCAAGTTTATATTATGATACAAATAGCTTGGGAAAAGGGATGTTGAAATGGTTAAGTATGGGAAATTTTAGAGATAAATATAACACCAAGGGAAGAACACTAGAACTAATTTTAGCACTATGGATTAATTCAAGACTCCAAATTACACTAAGAGGCATCCCTTACCTCTTAAATTAATTCCATAGGTGGGTTTATCCTCCAATATAGTGTCATTGGTTAGCTTATCATGTGAACGTTCGCTATAAGTAGGATTACCATACACTTTCATAACATGCATGACCTAATTTTTGAGTCTCAAAACCCTCCCATATCATCAATGCATGAGTTTAGGCTAAACATGTCAAGTTTCACTCCATACAAGCACAAATTGAAAAAAATTCAACGTTGGCCCCATTCACATGTCAATATGTGGGGTCAACATGAGGAAACACTATTTTTTTGGGAATGAAATAACCAAAGACATGATCAAATAATATCTAATCATAAATAGTCATAGATTAATTAGGATCTGATCATATGAAAATTTATAGGAGAGCTACAATAGTTGTAACATCATGAATTAACAACATTAAAAAGTACATTATGAATTAATTATGTAACCATACAAGTCAAATATAATTCTATCAAGAAATAAATATAAAATAGATAATATAATCGCATAACTCATACATTTCAATGTCATTGATCTTCTTCTTCATCCAACTCTTTGTCTGTATCATCCAATCTAGATTCAACATTGTAAGGATTGGTTATATCATCATCATCGTCATTGATATCAGTTTCGATAATGTCATCATCCACATAGATATCATCTTCATGAACATTAACTCCTACATCATCATGATCTAGTTCCTCTTCTTCAACATCTTCGTTAGGCACATCATCAACTAACTATTGATCCTGATCATCATCTACATCATCTTCTAGTTATTTGGTATCTTCTTCTTCCACCACATTATACTTTACTGGCCTTCCTCTTGGATCATGTCTAACAACAAATGGCCAATCTAGTTTACCTAGAACCTCTGATTAAAATAATTGCTCACATTGGCTTGGAAGAACATAGGGCTAATTTCTAGCTCACTCGATCGACCTTGTATTAACCATGGTAAATCCATTATCATGTTCAATAACAGTTCTATCAGGATCATTTTCATTCAATCGTAGTTTGTACCATTAGATGACAAACAAAAATAATTTGAAGGACTTAAAGTCACTCAAGTATATCATCCAAAATACCATAGTATCAATTTTCTGAGACTTCTGGATGTATGTCACTTCTAGATGAAACATTAGTCACCTAAAAGACTACAGTTATCCTAGAATCACAAGTTTTCTTTATGTCATCCAAATTTTTGATTCGAAATTTATGACCATTGCACCACATAGCCTTGTGGTGTTTCACCTGCAATATGTCAAACATGTAAAAAATATTGCATCATCAGTTGATAAACATATTTATTCTTGGCCAAATGTATGCAAAGAAAAAAAACTCAACATATATATACATCAATATAATTGAAAATAATTAAATAATATGGGTGATTAATATATTTATACATACCTGTTTATCTCTTAAACCATATGCTAAATCAATTTCCCTTGGTGTATCATTGGAATCTCCATTACAATGAGCTTCTTTAACCAATGAAACCACACCTTCCCATGTTAATGCGTGACCAAATTGTTGACATCGGTCAATCCATACTATCATCCAATCAAGATTGTTTGCAACGTACAAATGTAGTGCATCCCACTATCGACCAACTGTATAAATAAAATGAAATTCACAAATGACGTATAATTAGTTAATTACCACAGTATATGACCTTAATTTATAAATGATGTACCTGAAAACCTAACATCCCACTACCAATGATCTTATTATCTTTTGTAAGAAACCTTTGAACTATATGTATCCAAGACCCATTATTCACACATTTCAAATTGAAGAGATATAACATATCGACCAATTAGTATCTATATCACCTCGACCGCGTTTTATGTTTATATTGGCATGATACAATATATCGAAACAACAACTAGCAAGCTTCACTGATAAAAACATTGTAGGAATGGCCTACATGTGTTGGAACTAAAATTTTCATTCAAAATTTTGATGGTCCTTTCATATGAAATCAAATATTTTCCTTAAAAGCCATGTTTTTACCATCCACAAGGTGAAAATTGCCTCTTACCATCTTACCACAGCCTCCAATAAAGAAACTCATGGTAGCACAGTGGGTAAAGGAAGTAATGCACTGCTATACCATAGAAGGTTGATGTCTTACCCTCGGTAGAGTGGGGTCATGGTTAATACTAATAAAGGGAACTGCTATACCATGAGGGGTTAAAATTAAGCTTGCAGTAGAGCGGTAAGCTAAGAATAGAGGTAATAATACATCTCCATACCACAAAGGGTTGGAATGGAGCTCGCAGTAGAATGGCGAAATAAGAATAAAGATAAGGAGGAACCACTATACCATTGGAGAAAAATTTTGGGTAAGTCTACTTATCATTCACTGAAATTTAAACAATGGCCCAAACAAATCAAAGGAAAGAAATAAAAAGGAAGAAAATTCTAGTAGAATTTCATTGCAGTCGCCATTTCTTTCCCTATTACCTAGTTTAGTAGATAAGGGTTCTAAGAATGTCTTTAAAGATTTAGCTTAGGGGTGTAGGGACCCAATAATTCCACAGTCTGGGTGGAATTTATATTGGTATTTTTATAGGAATGGAGATGAAAGGGTTCCAGTGTCAAACCCATGGAATTTTGACATATAGGAAAGATAGTTATTCCTAATGTTTTTGTTGATGTCAAGCTAATCAAAGCCTTGGCCAATAGATATCATGCCCCATAAAAAATGATCAAACTTCCATATGGTCAATGTCTAGTAGATATCTCGAGGGAAGCTATAATTAGGTTTTTTGACTTAAACATGTAGGTTGTCACTGAAATTGACTTGGGGAAGCTGAAGCAAGAATATAGAAGGTTGAAAAGGACCTATAGAACTGATGAACTCCCCTTACACATGAAAAGGGGTGGCAAAAATAGAGTCTTGCCCATTCACTTTTCAAGACTTAAACCCTTTCCAGTGTTTGAATTTCAGACCTATTTTAAAAATACCTACTATGCATTATGTCAAATTCTTGGAGTTTATGAAAAGGAGAATATGTTGATAGGGTTGATGAGAATGGCCATGATTATCCAACATCTTGAATCAAATGTGGAGTTTTATTTTGCTTCATTCATTGAGGAACAGATTCATGAAGGTCTATTACAGGTTAGGGAAGCCAAGGCCCCCATAAATTTTAGAAATTACTCCTTATTATTCCATTTGATTCTATCTCAAAATGAAACAAAATGGACAAAGTGGATGAAATTGAGAACACATGAGAATGGAGTTATGCTCCTAGTACAAAATTGGTGTTATATTTGGGATAGTAAATGCAATGAAAGTGATTATGTTTTATTTAGGGATGATTTTTTCATTAGAATAATTGCTGAGCTTGGTTTTCCTACACCAAGATTGCCACAATCCCTAATGGATGTCATGAGACCTCTGCAATACAAATCGGATCAAGGTTTTACACATAATTATGCTGATTTGTTTTTGATGCCACAACACACCATCATCAGGATATATGGTTGTGATCAGGCCCCTCATATTTTACCAAAATTTGTTCCTAGCAGAGTAGTTTTTTTTAGAATTTATGTGGCAAATGCTCTGGATTGAGCATGATTTGCTGAAAAATCAGAAAAATGCACATTTCTACTTGATTTGATGGTATTTGAAGAATTGTCAATTGGATCAGATATGTTGGAGGAATTGCAGAGATTTATAAAAGCTAAATTTAGTCTCTGATCAGGGAAAGAGAGAATATGTGATCCAGAAGGCCACATCAACAATATTAGAAGAACCCTACTCACAAAGAGGGAAATAACATATGAATTTGATCTAGAAGAGGATGTAATAAGAAACCTGGTCTATTTTGCAGATGTGTTTGAAATAAGGAAAACATGGTTAATGATGATGAGATGGGAGGATCAAGAGAGAGGAAAAAATAAGAAGTTCAAGGGGTTTTTTGATGAGGAGCTAAATTTGTTGAAAAGAATGCAATTAGTCCTTGGTAAATTTGATGAATTATCTAAAAAGACTCAAGAAGAGAAATCAACCCCACTTCCTACACCCCATCCACCAGCATTGACAACCTCTTCATCACATACACCACCTTCATCACCAATTCATCCATATCCTCCATCTCAAACAGATGAGCCTCCTGCCAAAAAATAGAAGATTGGGTCACTAGTGGACTATGAGTCAAGTGATGAAGAACAAGAGGTAGTCAAAACTTTGGCTGAGGTGAAATAGGTTGTAGAGAAATAGAAAATCCTTGAGCCTCATGATCCGAAGATGAGATATCAGAGGAGGCTATTGATGAAATGGCAGATGCTGAAATAATTATTGCTTCCTTGAGATTCATGGAGGATGATGACTTTATCCATACTAGGGAGTTCAAATATTTTTGGATAAAAATGCACATGAAACAATTTGATGACAAAGTAAAAATTAACCTCATTGGAGCTGATGATTTGAAACATGTAGAAGTGCAGGCACAAATAATGGCAGAGTTAAATATTGACAATGTCAATATTACTCCTAAAGAAGCAAGGGAGTCAGTGTTGAAAAGTAACATACTCTTTATACCAGGAATGGAGCTCTCCAAATTTTTTCTATTGGATAAAATTAGAGCTCAGGATGATCCCAAATTGGTTGCAGAATTTGATTTAGAAGGAGTATCAGGGATAGGATATAATCCAACCACCTAGAGCCTTTCCCTATGGATGAAACAAAAAAGCACAAGTCCAAGCCTAGGCTTCTAAATGTGGTGTAGGAAATGAGAGGGTCTGCTATGGTGAAAACTATGGACACTACTCCCATATAAGCAATAACCATGACAATGCATTTAATAATTTTTACAAGAGATGTAGTGGAAAACATGGAAAAGAAGATGACAGAGTATGAGAAAAGACTCAAACTATCAAATGAGGAGATAAATAAGTTATTCATTGAAAATGTCAGATTGAAAAATAAATTGCAACACATCAGAGATGTAAAGGGGAATGAAATGGTTGTATATCATCCACCTACTTCAGTTGGAGATCCATAGATTCAACAATTGAAAGAAGAGGTTGAGTGATCTATAATTAGAAGTCTACAAAATAACTTGTAAATTAAATCTAATTACAGTAATTTCCCCAATCCATACATAATTGTGTGATTATGTTGTTTAACCGTTGAAATTATAGACTAAGTTCACTTAATTCTTTACAAAACTCAATGAAATTAACTAATTACTAAAATGCTGTAATTAGAACTTAAATGCCAAATTGAAAATACTGAAAAGAAAGTAGAGAGAATGTAAGACAGGAGATAGAAGAATAATAAGACATAAGATAGAAGAATCAGACACAAGTTGATAACAGAGTTCGTCCAATCAGGACTATGTCTCCAGGTCCGCTTCTCAATGTTGGACCACTTTTATTAATATTGCCAAGCACCTGAAGATGCCTTCTTACAATATTCAAGCTTCAAAAAACCTACACAAAATTCCTCACAATCTCTCACTTTTACAATTTTGGTGTATAACAACACCTTACAATTCTTCCTCTCAAAAAGAATTCAACTCTCACAAAAGAATTATTTCTCCAAGTAGACTTGCTTATTTTCAAGCCAAAACTCTCCCCCTTTTATACAAATTTATTTGCTAATATGGGCTAAAACCATATTATTTGCAAATATACCCATATCTCCTATTACAAGAAAAAAATTCAATAATATCCTCCTTTAATAATTTTTGGAAGGATAATATCCCCTCAAAATAATTCTCTTTCCATTTGAATGGTTACGAATGGATTTATTCTCTATTATTTAGGGAATATTTTATGTAAGGTTTTATTTGATCCCTTAATTTAGGAATACAATTCCTAATATTTCTGTGTAAAAGAAAATATTCTAGGCCTCTAAAAATATGGGATAATTTAGGCCCCTAGGAAAAAGGGATTTAGCCTTATTCTAAGGCTTTGAAAAAGCAATTAAATATTTTAGAGAAAATGGTGGGTGGTGATCCCACCATCCTCTCCTCCTTTTAAGTTTTTCCCCTAAAGATAAGGGAGACTTCCCATATAAGGTGGGATACCCCCTATTCCTTAGGTGGCATCCCACTTTAATAGGTGGTGCCCACTTTATATATTTTTTTTCTTTAACAAATATGGTTTAATCCATATTTATGCCATGTCATATAATCTTGCCACGTCACCACTTGCCACATCACCATGCTGACGTCATGATGACGTCATCATTTTGACTGGTCAACTCTTTTTGTCTACAAACTTTGACCGACTCTATTTTGCTCATACAGACTCTATTTTCGAAACCAAATATAGTTCCAGAATCAACACAACGAGCTCTACATTTTGGTGTTATTTTTGTCTCATTTTTAGATGATCAATTTTTGGCCTTTTTGAATGCATGATTTGCATGTTTGACTGAACCTTTGACTACACATAACTTTTGCATACGAACTCCTTTTGAGCTCATTCAAGTTGCATCAGGACCATGTCAACGAGCTCTGTGTGATGATGCTAGTTTCATGAGATTATGAGATTGTGAAATTTTTAGGTTTTCTAGGATCCACCTGGATCATTCCTCCCCATTGAGAAGCTTTTGGACCTCCAAAAGGTCTATTTTATGTACAATTTGAGCTAGGGCATTGTCGCCCCACTTGTCCAATATCATCTGTCCTTGCTGGAATTTTGAACACCTGACTCATCATAACAATAACCAAAACTGCACCGATATTGTTAAGTACATTAGCCATATACACATGCACATCCAATGTTGCCGCTACCAACCATACACTGCTGAAAAGTAGAAGGTTGAATAACAAAATTGAATTTGCAGATGAGAAAAATAATGTACCAATATCATGCTTGTCTTTCATAATTGGAACAACCTTAGAATTAGACATGCTCTTATGCGATGACACTTCTTGTGGTACAGACGTAAGTGCCAAATTATTTCTTGCATTAACTACCCTTTTCAAATGTCTCATTGTCACAAAAGACTTACCAGTCTTAATTGGATGAGAATGCACAATGTATTCAATTCCTTCCTTAAACAAGTGATATTGATTATGTTCCCTATAGAAGATTGCTTTCCTATCATACAACTATGGGCTACCCAACACAATCCCACATATATCAAGTGGAACCACATCAAATTCCACCTCATCTATAAACTTAGATGTTATTGCAAATCTTAAATTGGATTGCTTAGTTACTCGCGATTTGTTATCATTGCACACCCAACCTAATGGATAAGGGTTTTTATGTGGCTTTGTTTTCAATCCCAACTGTTCAACAACTTCTTCTGAAATTAGATTAACTTGGGACCCACTATCTATCAGTGTATCAATCTTAGTGTTCTTAGAAATCACCCTTATATTGAACAATTCACATATTTTCCTATCTTCAGGAACAACATGAATTTTTGAAGTAGAAGCACATGAAACATCAGTGACAGATTCATTACCAACAAAAGGTTTACCTTTCAAACCCACAATTGAAATCTTTGATTCATCACCAGATTCCATACCAAGGTCTTGCATGACAATTGTGGACTTCTACTTACCCTTTCGATCCTTGAACCACTTAGGCTTCTGATCAGGATACAATTTCCAACAATTTGCATCTTCGTGCCCTTGCTTCTTGCAGTGTGAGCAATAAGGCTTCTTGTCCTCTTTCTTTATAGTAGCGGTTTGTTGTGATTTCTCCTTCCATTTCTTGCTACTTTTCTACTTACTAGAGTCCATCAACAGATTGTCATGGCTATTCCTTGAGCTTGTTTCCAAATGGATAGCTTGCAAACTAACTTCATCAATGTTAGTTGGATTAAACATAAGTATAGTATGTTTCAAATTCTCACGTAATCCACCTATATACTTTAACAAAGTTTCTTGCGTGTATAAAGGAATGCCCAACATTAAAGCCCTCTTCCTAAACTCCTGTGTATATTCTTGCACACTTTGTACTTCCTCTTGCTTTAATGATTGCCAATTCATCATTGCTTTTTTCATATGCCCTAATGGATATAACTGTTTCTTTAATGCAGCTATAAACTCAAACCAAGAAGAAATAATTTTTCCATAATGACTTAGATCCTCCTGTGTTCTACTCTCCCACCAAATTAAAGTTGTGACTCCTAGACGAAGAGTAGCTAATTCAATTTTTTGAGAATCCTTAGTAAACTTCTGAACTCTACAATAAACTTCAATTTTTTTATCCAATTATCAAGTTTTTTCTGCATCTAGTTCTCCATTATAGATTGGCAAATCAAATTTAACATCAAGTTTCAACAAAGGTGAATTAACTTCAGATTTGATAGGTTGTTTCTTTTTAGAAGAAGAGGTAGACGAAGAAGAAGATGAGGAAGACGGGGATGGAGGTTCAGGAGGGTCACCACCACCTCCTACTCCTTTACCTTTGTCTTCTTTCAATGAGGATTTATCTTCCTCCTTATTTCTGGCCTTGCTTTCCTTTTTCCTTTGTCGCTCTTGCCTCTCTTGGAAAAGAACTTCCACCATAGCCTTCATTTCAAGAAATGCTTTCTAGAAAGCTTTCTCATCAAGCTCTATAGGACTTTGTTCAGCTGCCATCTCTACTCGTGGAAAATTCCTTCGTTTTCCAATCTCAAGATTGAACTCTATAAGTGCACCTTCTCCTTGCTTCAATTTCAACCTGGTTAACATTCACTTTTGCAATTTCTTGCAAACGGGCTCTGATACCAATTTGATCTGTAATTAGAGGTTTACAAAATAACTTGTAAATTAAATCTAATTACAGTAATTTCCCTGATCCAAACAAAATTGCATGATTATGTTGTTTAACTGTTGAAATTACAGACTAAGTTCACTTAATTCTTTACAAAACTCAATGAAATTAACTAATTACTAAAATTTTGTAATTAGAACTTAAATGCCAAATTGAAAATACTGAAAAGAAAGTAGAGAGAATGTAAGACAGGAGATAGAAGAATAATAAGACATAAGATAGAAGAATCACACGCAAGTTGATAACAGAGTTCGTCCAATCAGGACTACGTCTTCGGGTCCGGTTTTCAATGTTGGACCACTTTATTAATATCGCCAAGCACTTGAAGATGCCTTCTTACAATATTCAAGCTTCAAAAAACCTGCACAAAATTCCTCACAATCTCTCACTTTTACAATTTTGGTGTACAACAACACCTTGCAATTCTTCCTCTCAAAAAGAATTCAACTCTCACAAAAGAATTATTTCTCCAAGTAGACTTGCTTATTTTCAAGCCAAAACTCTCCTCCTTTTATACAAATTTATTTGCTAATATGGGCTAAAACCATATTATTTGCAGATATACCCATATCTCCTATTACAAGAAAAAAATTCAATAATATCCTCCTTTAATAATTTTTGGAAGGATAATATCCCTCAAAATAATTCTCTTTCCATTTGAATGGTTACAAATGGATTTATTCTCTATTATTTAGGGAATATTTTATGTAAGGTTTTATTTGATCCCTTAATTTAGGAATACAATTCCTAATATTTCCATGTAAAAGAAAATATTCTAGGCCTCTAAAACTATGGGATAATTTAGGCCCCTAGGAAAAAGGGATTTAGCCTTATTCTAAGGCTTTGAAAAAGCAATTAAATATTTTAGAGAAAATGGTGGGTGGTGATTCCACCATCCTCTCTTCCTTTTAATTTTTTCCCCTAAAGATAAGGGAGACTTCCCATATAAGGTGGGAGACCCCCTATTCCTTAGGTGGCATCCCACTTTAATAGGTGGTGCCCACTTTATATATTTTTTTTCTTTAACAAATATGGTTTAATCCATATTTATGCCATGTCATATATTCTTGCCATGCCACCACTTGCCACATCACCATGCTGACGTCATTATGACGTCATCATTTTGACTGTTCAACTGTTTTTGTCTGCAAACTTTGACCGGCTCTATTTTGCTCATACGGACTCTATTTTTGAAACCGAATATAGTTCCGGAATCAGCATGACGAGCTCTACATTTTGGTGTCATTTTTGTCTCATTTTGAGATGATCAATCTTTGGCCTTTTTGAATGCCTGATTTGCATGTTTGACCAGACCTTTGACTGTGCATAACTTCTGCATACGAACTCCTTTTGAGCTCGTTCAAGTTGCGTCAGGACCATGTCAATGAGCTCTATGTGATGATGCTAGTTTCATGAGATTATGAGATTGTGAAATTTTTAGGTTTTCCAGGATCCACTTGGATCATTGAGAAACTAAAGAATCATAATATGGATGATATCAAAAATCACCTCTTGAGCACCTTGGAGGAAATAATGAAACAAAGATTCGAAGTTTTAAAAGAGAAAATAAGTGGAGTTCATAAGGGCTTCAGTCATTTGGTAAAAGCTCTGGAATAGATAAATACCAATTCCCCTATCTTAGAGGAATTGCAGAAAAGATGGTAGCCAACTTACCATATCTTAACTAGTCTGAGTAAATCCACACAAAGAGATCTTGATGCACCTCCAAGGTTAAAACCTACTCAAGAAATGGTAAAAGGAATCATTGATGAGCATACGTATTTTATTAATATGAAAAAGGTAGAAAATAGAAGGAATTCATTTGATTCAATAAAACATAGTTTTAGCCCTTTGATTGTTAAAGGTGATGTTCAAATCAAGGATGTGGATGAATGGAGAAATGAATTTGATCAAATGGTTCCAAAATGTTTTAAACATATACAAGGTAATGGTAATATCAATATGGAAAAATTTCATGCTATGCTTGATGGAATTATTGCATTGGATAATGGTTATACAAAGTTCATTGTAGATGCAAGAAACTTGCTTTATAGCAGATGGAAAAGCCACCTGCCAAAATTCATTGCTGCATAGGAATACAAGTCATCGAATGATTTAACCATAAGCAAGTGGCAAGAGAAATACCTCTGTTCAGATGAAGATTAATCACTATCAATGATGATTATCATAAAGTAAAAACTTTACACAGGTCTTTGGTGACTCAGGCTTTTACTCAGAGATTAACAAAATTTTCATGTGTTAGTTGTTAATTGTTTCGGTTATGTTTTATGTGTTAGTTAAGTTTTTTTTATCAAAATTCATGTCTTTTGGTCAGAATCTTGTTGCCTCTCCTATAGATAAGAGAGACCAAGACCAAGAAAAAAATATTAAGATAGGACTAGATAGAAGAAGTACCTGAGAATAGGGATTGATACAATGTTTACATCATAAAGGACCAAGATGCACGTGTAAATTTTTTTATGAAGTAAATGGAAAATATCTGATTCGGTGGCTCTATGTTGGTATCAATTTTTTTTTAAGTTAATTGAAGATATTGCCAGATTGTCTCCATATTTATTATTACTCCGTTGTTTAAACTGATATATCAAGCATATTTTCAATTTATCAATGCACATTTGTTGTATCTGTGTGGCATAATTAGTTAGGTCGTTCAAGTAAAGATTAAAGTCCTCTTGATTATTCACAACAACTTAGGAATATTATTTTGGATTATTAAAGAAGAATCTGATAATTGCATCCCTACTTGTTTATACAAGTTATAAACATAGAAGTTTCAAATAGTTTGAATTATTTCTAGTCATAAGTCACTTGTCTCTAATTTCTACTTGACTCCATATACCCAACATAGCACTGGTCTTCACATTTCATCACTTAGTTTCATTTGATTTTAAACATTTTACATCTGTTAATTGAACATATTTCTTTGATACTGCTTATACAATTTATGCTAGATTAGTAGTACATCTTTTCAATTTCAAATTTCCATTGTGAATAGACTATTGTAGGAGGAATCATATAGTTCAAGTCAGCTTCATTCACATAGGTAGACCCACCTAGGTCTAGCAGCACCTGAAGAGAAGGTCTAAAACCATTTGGCCTTGTATGTTACCCTGAAACATACCAAGAGTTTGGCAACCTCTTGAGGTATTTTTACCTATATTTTTGAAAGCTAACAATGTGAATGAGGAAGTACATTATACAATATCGACATAGGCACATTGCATTCTTACCGATTGGCAGAAGAAATTGGGTTGTATATTTTGATTAAAAAGGAACAAATAGAGAATGTCGCACCACAAGAAATGTATATCGACATAACTCATGAAATTTTCCCTTACAAAATACTCATCTCCAGCCATTAGAAGCCTAAAAAGTGACAATTCTGATATCATATACTACTTCAATGAAGATAAAAGGCTCGTATTGGGGACACATTCTTTTTGTTCTACTGATGGGTTATTGAAAAAAGTAAAAGATAGAATCACTTGGGATTTCGGCATGAGGTACACCGATATACTTCATCAAAGGAACACATTGATATCGGAACAACAGAAAATGGACCACCTGACAACACATCTTACGCTAATAACATTTAGTCAAGATAACATATCTCAAGTTATTTCGACAAGGGAATAATCAAAGTAAGATGTTGTGATGACATCTAGTGGATAAAATAAGGCACCAACGATGAAAGACTTATTTTTTGGACTGATACAATACAAATAATTTTCTATTTGTGTGTGGAATATTCTTTCATTTGGACTAGTTCTCTGTTGTTTCTTTTCAAGCAATTGAAGGAAATGTAAAATGTATTCTAATTAATCTCCATGACCATCTTATAATTACCTCTCACTTGAATCATCAATCTACCTTTTCCCATTAGGTAATCCCCTTCAAATTTTTTAATGGAGTTAGGATACCAACTACGATCTACATGGATCTTTGTTGTGAAATTAGGAAGATATTCAATAATGTACACCATGATCTGGTATACCATATATCCCTCCACCATAGAACCCTTAGGATGTGCTCTTTATCTAACCAAAGCCTTCAAAAATTTCAAGTGCCTATCAACCATCCACATTGACCTTGTGTGTACAGGTCCACACAATTCAATCTCCTCAACTTGGTGTATGAGGTAGTGTTCTTGTGCATTGAAAAATGTTGAAGGTAGACACTTTTTCATTTCACACATTAGAAGAGGAATTTTTCTCTTCCAATAATTTATATCTTCTTTATGGATTTATTTAAATGACAACCATCTACAAGTGATTCAAGGCACAAATATATTAACGAGATATAACAAAAATATACAATATATTACATAACAAGTAAAACACATGGAAAATATAAGATCTATACAATGAATTGAACAAATATCACTACTTACCTCATGTATTTTCCAAGATCATATATAAATTTCTTGATATTGTTGTCGAAGTTGTCTGGAAGAGATATAGGTAGAATAGATTGCAACAATTATAAAATGATCTTTTCATTATTTTTCCAAAACTACTAAACATAATACATTGAAAAGTACATGCAGTATACAAATATATATAAATTATACTAGAATAATTACCTTAATAAAGGTATGTCAATCATGCATTTTCATCCCTCACCCAAATTCACCTTTCTTTGTTATGATATTGTTTATGTTCGTAGAAAATCCTGTAGGAAATTTAATTTTTCGTATGACTTCTTTTATAGCATTGCTCTATTGCTTCGTTAATAACCAAGGAAGGGTGCTTATATTAATTTGGTCTCCATTGCTATTTAATTGAATGAAATTTTTCATTGCATGATTGGATTCTTGAATGTCACTACAAATTTTGAATATTTTTTCTTTGTCATGCCCTCCATCCAATATTTTCCATAATTTTTCTGTTATACTCTTTCCGATATGCATTATATAAAAAAATGCACAATTTGTAGCTGCTCATAGTAGGGCAACCTACTAAATTGTTTGAGATAACTTTTCAGTCCCTATGGAAGCCAACCATTAATGCCTTGATGACCTTCATGAAGCATATAAGTTAAACAAATTAACAACGACAATCATTGTCAATTACATCATGAGTAAACAAAACATAATATACAAATATAAATTCCAAACATATCATATATGATAGATAAAAAATTTGATTTGATGTATAACCTTGATGATTAATTCTATTATATTCCAACTTCCATAGGCGAGGTGTCATTCTTCATAGTTTTGACGTAGTCTCTTCTTTCCCATTGAAAAGATGTTTTTTAGTAGTTTGATACTTATGATTTCTATGGAGGAAGTTCCTATACTCATCAAACACCTATTTTCCTAAACTTGTTGAATGACGAGATTTCATCTTTGGACCACGAACTGGACATGCAAATTTTCCCTTTGTTTGAAGACCCACAAAATTATATATAATTGGATTAAATATGTCAATTTTTATAATTATATAAAATGAATAGATTATTTAAAAACTATGCATGATATATACTTCATAAAATTAAATATCATTAAAGTGTAGTTGAATGTTATAACATACCACAAAAATGTGTTAGCCTTGGGGCATCATGAATTTTCCATACAAGCATTGCATGGAATTGAAATTGTCTTTGTCCTATTGGTCTAGAGATGTCATACATAGTGATGCCATTCCATAACTTTAGTAACTCGTTGATAAAAGGCTCGATATATACATTCATATCTTTAACTTGGTACTTACCTAGTTGAATGAATATAAACATTGAAAATTATTATAACCATTTTACTGCAATATATATAAATTAATGGGTACGTGCAGGATCATGATGGGCCAAAAAGTGGTGATATGATGGGTATGTGGCCGATGACTTTTTTTTTAACCCAAAATTGATTAAACAAAAAGGGTTGTTAAAGGAGATTCTTATATTTCCACCAATATAAATTATGCTTTACTTTGAATTTAATAAATAATTATTATTCATTTTCTATTTAAATTATGACTAAAGTCCGATTGATAGGTTGATTGAAAAAATTTCTATAGTTTTTAAACAGTATCACATTTTTGAATCTGAAATATGTCACATTCTATGGTTCACATACTATAGAATTAAAAAAATAAAATTTGAATTTCACGAAGTTTTGACCAAGTTAAGGTGGTTAGACATACTAGTTTTTATATTTTTTAAAAGTTGTAATAAAAAATTCATAATTAATAATTTAATTGAAATAAAATAAAATAAAATATGCATCACATCGGGACATGAGTTCTCTACTTATATCTAAAATATTATAAAAAATTATTATTATTTTATTGTGGTTAGGGTGGTTAGACAAACATCTACTTATTTTTTCCCTGAAATTTAAGTACTACTACATTGAAATTTCAAAATTTCACCAAATAGATATATTTTTTAAAATAAACTAGTAGTTTAGAAACTACATTCAATTTGCTACAAATTATATTCTTACATATTTTTGAAATAATATAGATAACTTATTCAAATTTTTACGTCAAGTTGTCTAACTCTGATTTTTTTGAATTTTTCACCACTTAAGGGCTTGTTTTTTCCATGATGATCCTGCACATGTACCCTAATGTACATGACTATTAAATGAAAAAAATATAAGTCATTATGCAAAAAATATGACAAATGAGATGCTACTATATTAAAGAAAATTTATTTAGACAAATACCTAGAACAATCATTGCCAACATTATGTGCTCCCTCTTTATTGACATCCATGTAGGAATGTTATTGTTCATGACAAAAATAGGCCACACTGAGTAAATAGATCTCAACTCTCCAAAATGGATTGAGAGTGTCTGCTACCAATGAAATCCTGAGATTATGAGGTACTTCTTTAAAGTGTGGTCATTTTTCCTCCATGTCCCTAAACGTAGAACCATCCATAGGAATTCAAAGAATGTCATCTCCACTTCTATTCCATGCATGGTAATCCATAAATTGTGCTAAGCTTTCACACCTAAATAATCATTGCATATGTGGAATAATGGGAATATAACAAAGAACCTTGCGAGACACCTTTTTTTTAGTTGATCTGTTCGATATCTACTAATATGACATTTTGATCATTCTATTGCATATTCATGTTGTTTATGATATATAATATGATCATTGGGACATGCATACATTTCTTGATACTCCATTCCAATATCTTTCATAATGGAAGATAAATCTCAGTATGAGTGTGGTAAAATATTTGATGGTGGTAACAAAAATTCACCTTTCAATCTAGAACAAAAAAATAATTTGTTAATATAAAGAATATTAATGGTACATATTTCATCCTTTATTTACTAGTGATGAAATAACAACAAAAATAGATTAAAAAAGATGGCATATATGACATACCTTAACATCCATGAGATTGCTATGTTGGATAAACCATTCATATCCTTCAAGTTCACCAGCAACAATACAACAAAGAGAAGATTTTTTTGGGAGCCTTCATAAAGGGGCTCGTATGCCTTCTTAAGTATAGGTAAATCATGAACATCATCAAAGTCATCTTGATCATCATGATTAGCTACGCCACAAAATGTGTCATGGATCAATGTATTTGTACCATCATCTTCAACTATTTTTTTTGGTGCATGATCATCTTCTTCCATAGGATCATTAACTTCATCTTCGATATTCATAGCTCCATGTTCCTCTGCTTGCAAAACCACATTCTTCAGGCCATGATAATCCATATCATGTGCCCTAGGGTGCCCCACCTTTATAATAATGATCGACACAAATAAACCATGATCTGATCAAGTGATTTTTAATATATATAAAAAATGTTAAAATGATATAAACATTTACAAATTCAATCTATAAAGACATATAATGAACAACTTACCAATGGATGATAATCATTCCCCCTTCAATGTGACCATTCTCCTACAATTTTTCTCATTTGTTGTGATTAAAAATCTTCTCGTCTTTAAGCCCTTACAATTATTGGAAGTACAATAACATTTCCCATCACCCATTCTTTTCAATATAGCTCACAATCTAGCAAGTGTCTCTTCATTTTGTTCTGCACTAATATTATCTGACATGATTTTTCTCTACCAAGTGTGAATATTTAGATCTTAAAAAAATATCAAACTCACACTCCAATAATTTTAATCATAGACAGGTAAAAAAATCTAATAATTTTAATATTTTTCACAAAAAAAACTAGCCTATAACCTCCACAAACTATCACAAGTATAGAAAATTTGCAAGTATAGAAAAATGTTGTCGCAAGTATAGATAAATTGTTGAAATCACTTTTATTTATTAAAAAAATTTCGTTGGGGTTGCTAACCATATACCCATTGGCCCAAAAATTAAGGAGGCTAACCATATGTTGGCCCACAAATTGATAGAAGGGGATGGTTGAATTTAAGTGTATGTCGAAATAGCGATGAAAATCATGGAGCGTCACAATTTCGATGAACTTCGGGCATAAATTTTAATTTTTTTGAAAATTTCACACTAAATACATAGGTACTCGATGATACATCTAATTATACATCTTTCGTCAGAAAGTTTCATCATATTTTGCAGTCAAATGAGTTAGTGAAGAGATAACTCGAAGGTCTCTAATGTTAGGTCTTCACAATGTAAAAACAACTCAATGATAAATGTGAAAATGTTGGTAATCACAAGGGACCTTAACAAAAAAATGTTGGAAACTTCAAAATCATAAAATCTTGTAATATATTAATGCTCTTAATCCTAAAAGTAACCCATATTTTAAAAGAAATAGCAAAAGATTAGGGTTTAGAGATTTTTTTAAAACTAAATTTATTCCTAAGACCAATTGTGCAAACAATCTAATATTCAAAGTGGACCAATTCTTCAAAAACCAATTCCCGCTTAACCTAGATTAAATCTACAATCTCATAGAAATAGTGCAATCTTCTAAGGAAATAAAGATTATTTAGATCATGGATCATTCACACAAATCAACCTTTTTTTGCAATTGAACTTTGCTCACAATTTCAAGGCCCAAGATAACTTTGTACAACAACTTACAATCAACAAGCTGCTAAAAGTATGGACCAAGGATTGCTCAAACACTTCAAATATCAAATCATTAACACAATTGCATCACATCTAAATCTAAAATCTAACATGCAGCTACAAATTTAAAGCAATTTTTTAAAGATCTAGAAAAACAAGAACCATGCAAAGTGAATAACATAAGAAAGAACACTAAAGAACAATGTCTTTACTTACATTGAATCACCCAAGTTTGTAATAATTCAAGTATCCACAATGATTCAACACTTGCTCTCAGAAAATACTAACTCCTAGCACAATTCTCACTATTCCAACTATATATAACCCCTAGAAATGAAGCTTGATCCTCAATTTATAGAAAATAACAATAGGTCAGCCCAGAATTAGGGTTTACATAATTAGGTCGGCCCATCAGGTCGGCCTAGAGTTTTTTCCCTTTGTTTTAAAAAATAAAATTACATTAAATATTTGCAAATTAACCCTATGTTGGCCTAGAGTCTTCTAGAAACATCCCACTTGATGGCACAAAATTCTAGGTTGTCCATGTTGGCTAGAAGTCACATGATTGGCACAAATCCCTAGGCAACTAGAGTTTGGCTATTTCCCCCTCTTTATTGGCTTCTAATTTGTTGGCCAACTCTTTTAATTTCTCTAATACCTCTTTCACATCTTTTGGATCTGGGACTAGAATAAATTTAACTCTTTTTTGTGAGTCTTGTATTCTTCTAAATACTAGGGCATCATTTTATTCCACTCAACCTATAACTCATGATATTTATCTAGTTTTGAGATATATATATAGCTGCATCCTCCAAATTTTATTTGGTGATTGGAGCATTATCAGAAGGGGCATAGATTTCATGCCACCATGACTGTAATATATTAATATTCATATTTTTTTGGCCCAATTTCCTTCTCCCAGTCATTATTTCCAGAAAACTAATGAAACTATTAGATATCTTCTTCATTTTTCCTTGTAACTTCATTATCTTCTTTAAGGCCTTAGTAAGGAGTTATTTTCTATAATTCTAGACTTCCATCCACTCCTTTACCTTGCCAATATCATCTGAAGTTAATTCTACTTGAGGTACTTGCAAGATCTTCTTTAGCTCTTTAACAACGAACTCATCAATCTTATTACAGTCTGCAAAAAACTAGGAGATGCATTCAAGGAACTATGATCCCTTAGTATAGACGGTGATAATTTGTTCAATTGATTCATTCCCTCTCTTACTGACTTCTTGAAGGCAGTCATGTGTATTGTGCAGAAATGATTTTAGTTTCTCAATTTTTGACATAGCCTCCTTGGGAAAAAAATCCCTCTAGAATTGAAGAACTACCATCAGTGCAAGCTTGTAGAGGCTTCATTAGGTGTTGGACATATTTATAAACATCATTCAATTGTTTCTATAGCTTCTCCTTCTCCTTTGTTTCCTTATCAAGCCTTTTGAGAATGGCCTATGAGGACTCCTGAAATTCTTCTTTTTCCTGCTCCTTGGTTGTTGGACCCAGATTAATAATTTACACCTTATAATTAGTAGGTCTTACCTCATGCTTAAATTTATCTGCTACAGGAACAACCACATGAATGAATCTATTATTGAACTCATCCCTTGAAACCTTTGAGACTGTCCTAGCTCTTTTCCTCTGCTTGGTTTTCCCCCATTGTTCAAGAAATTTATCCTAGCTAGGAGTTTCTTCTTCAAAAATTATTGTCTTCTTACTAAACCTTTTCTCTAGCAATTCAGGGATAGTGCTTGTTTAGTTGCTACCTATTTATTTGGACTATAAACAACATTTTAACCAAAATTTTTCTCTACTTCTGGTTGATTTTCTTGCTCATTTTTGTCTTGGTGGGGACTGCCAGCAACCTCTTCCAGGTTCTTCTCTCCCTTAGGATGGTCATCTAATTCATCAACCTCCACTTTCTTTGGAGACTTATAAGGTTTCTCTTGAACTACCTATGATTCCATATTCTTTCTTTTTTCTCAAGAGGTTGATTGCTTCATCTCCTGTACAAAATTTCTCCATTCTACACTCTCAGGAGTAGGAATTTCATCATCATCCTCCTCTGGCTATTTAGGGTTATTGGATATATTACCTTCTTCATGAATAACCTCTTTTGAAACTTTCACATTATGAGGAGAAAGAGAAGGGGAGTTATTTCCTATAACTTCTCTCTTTTCTCCATCATTAGTAGGTTCCTCTTCATTTTTCACTTCCTTTTCTATAGTTTTCATCTCTTTCACCAAAGAAGCCTTGTGCTTGGGAGAATTCCTTTTGACATATACTTGGGGATTTTCCCCAGAACTTTCCACATCAACATTTTTTGTTGAGGAAGGGGCATCTGTAGAAGTATTTCCTTTCTTTTCCTTTTCTTCCTTTTTTCCTTCTATGACTAGTTTCCTTTTCCTTACAGGTTGGGATTTCTCACCCTCTTCAGCTACAATACTAGCGTTAGGAGCCCTTTTTGTTTTGGGAGATGGCCTATCACCTTGTTTAGTCTATGTTTGAATTATAGTTTTCCTTTTTATTGACATAGGTATTTCTTCCTCTTGAGCATCCTCCTCATGAGGTTTAGCAGTATCATCACCTTTATCAGCTTCAATCTCCTCTTTTGACTGAGCTTCCAAGTCTCCCATTGAATTGTATGTGAATTTGGTGCCTTTAGCTTTGAGCTTCAACACCTTATGCTTTACCCAAAACCTAGAGGACTTCTTCACTGGCTTAGTGACTTTGTCCAAGTCTGTTATTTCTTCCTCTGACCAGTTAATGGGAGGAAATGGCTTGTTCCTATATGGCTTATAATCATGGTGTTGAATAAGGTTTACCTCATCATCCTACACCTGATAAGGCACCTTTTCCACCTTGTATAGCCTTATCAAATTAAGAGTCAATCAGTAAAATCTCCTCCTAGTAACATAAAATTTATCTCTACAATTGGCTCAATAATCCTCAATGTGATCCTTATGCCTGAATGTTTTGTTGGCTAGTTTATGGGCCTTACCATAAGGATCAAGCTTGTTTCTATTGCTGTGAGAGTATAATTCAAACTAGGCCATCTCTTTTTTACAATTTTGGGAACTTTGAATATAGCGACGTGCTTCCAAAGTTCCAATTTTGAAGGGGAATTTTTCTCCCAACCCCTTCTTATGTAATTATTTATGTAATATCTCTTCAAAGTCTATTGTTTGCCTTGTCAGTTCAAACATTAGAAGTTTATTGGTTAGATACCTTGGTAATCTGAGTGGAACAACTGGAGATCCTTGTACCTAGATGTATGTGAACCTTTGAAACTAGATGAACCATTGACCATACTGCTTGATTAAGTCCATGACATCAGTGAAGACTCTGACATGAAGAGCATCTTGTAACAGCCTGGGGATGTACATAGAAGAGGCATGATTGGATCTTCTATAGTTAGATGTTTTATGTTGTATCTATGGGTAAATATCTCATATCCTATCTTTCCCTATATTCATTTTCCAACTGAGACCTTTATACTTTGTCTTATGTGCCAACATGTAGACAAGATATAAAGTCATGGTGAATCTGTTGGTCTCTTGCACACTTCTCAATTGGGAATCCAAATTGTTGCTTATGATTCTAGCCCAATGATAATGCTTGCCAGCCATAATTTGTGTGATGGTGTTAAACATCCAATTCTGAAAAATATGAGATTCTTCTACTCCCACGACCCTACCCGAAAGAGTGATAATATCATGATACTCTAGCTTGAAATCACTTCTAGCAATTTTTTGGGAAGCTTAGAATAGTGTGGCTTGGGCTTCAATATCCAGGAGTTGTTTAGGATTTCTAAAGCTCTATTGGGGTCTTCATCATAAAACTTTATTGCTTCCCCAATGTTAATTTCCTCAATTAGCTTATGATGTGAGGCAATATTAAAAACCTCTGTAATGGATTCTTCAGTAATATTTTCCATATCTCTTCCTTGTGGCCCAATTATAATTATTGTTCTAGAGTGATAGTGCTTTGCACATTTTAAGACCAACTCTGGACAAAGTTGCGGTGGAGGGAACCCTGCTACTTGATCCAACCCAGTGTGAGTAATGATCTGTGCCAATTAAGTTCATGCATTTCCATACATCCTCTACTGAAAGTCATCATAGTCTATATGTCCCATATTTGTGTTCACAATCTTTGATGAAGTAGATGCAATCTTGGACTCTGGCCATATGCCCTTGAATTCATACTTTATCCTTTCCGCTCTTCTTTTGACCTCCTCTTGTACTAAAGTAGCTTTTGACTTACATGCCTTGTCAGGACTCAATCCTTCCTGCATCTATTAGAGAGGACAATAATCACCAAAATGGAAAATAACAATATAACACATTATAATAATTACATGAAGCACCAATATATGCAATAATAATTCCATTAAATCAAAATGATAATAATACAAACTCCAATGGAAATACACATAAAATAATTCATTTTAAAAGATATCATTATCATATTATGTATGCATATGAAAATCACTCAAATCAACCAATATCCCATGCAATGATCATATAATCTCATTGTGTAAAATTTTTCATCATTAATATTGAGATTTAAAAAAAATGAACAAAATTTAGGTATTCCGAGCAAGCTCAGATTCCATGGATGGAATAGAGCTAGGGTAATCTGAGCAAGCTTGAATTACCCAAACTCAACACCTTGCATACATCTGACTTGCAATTCCTTGGACCTTTCAATGGATGAAATTCCTTATCATGATCAGGCATTAATTATTTTGGGGACACTCCAAATATTGTTTCCATTCAGGGCTTAATTCATCTCATGCACTGGGGGGTCGAGATTCATGAAGTTTGGGTAACTCAAGGGGTCTTGAATTACCCGAGTGAACTAATCTTTTGGGTAATTTGAGCTAGCTTAGAGTTACCGAAATGCAAATTAAGCTCAAATTTTCACTAGCTGTTCACATTTAGTTCAAGATTTTTTGATGCATAGTGGATTTGGATAATTCAAGGGGGCTCAGATTCTCTGAGCGGATTAGAGCTTAGAAAATTTGAGTTGCCTTGAAATTTCCAATTTTAGGTTGGATTCAAAATTTTGTAAGTGTCGAAACTATTTTGCCTTAAAATGATGAATGAAAATGAATTCACCTTCTAAAGATTAAAACATTATCAACTTAAGATGAAACTCAAATGACTCACACAAGGATCATTAACATCTTTCCTTCATTCATCAAATTTGCAACCTTTAGCAAGGGTTTCATGTAACTAGGGTTTCAAATTAACATTCAAAAATAGGACGATACTTCAAAATATTGATATCAATCATAAAAACAAAGTGCACAGGGTAGGTCTCAAGGGTATTGAAAAAATCAACCTACTTGAACCTATTCAAATCAACACCCACATTTAACTCTTTAGAATGAACCCTTAAAGGATGAAAATCCCAGATGGAAAAGAAAAGCATTATACAAAATTGAAACCCCTCAACTCAATGGATGAATCGTACCAAAAGAATTAGCAATAACACACGAAATGAATTGAAAACCATCAGAGGAATACCAAAAAACATAACTTTAAATGGCACACAATGCTGGAAGAGGCAATGGAAGACCCATAATGGAGACCCTTGAACCCTAGAATGATCACATAGAGCATATAAACCTTCACCTTGGAGTCCAAATCGAAGGCTAGGGGAGGCAACTTCTCTCACTTCAAAATGCAAAAGGAAAAATGACACAAATGACCTTTGAAACCCTTCTTTTATACTCATTTTGACATTTTAAACTCATTAAGGCATGCAATAAATTCCTAGGCATATGTCTTTAGAGAATCATAAATTTGATGGGAGCTCAGACTCGGGGAATCTGAGGTAGCTCAGATTACCTAGCCGAACTAATGTTTAGGTAATATGAGGAGCTTGTATTTACCGAACCTGCTCCATACTTAATCAATTTTTCCTCCCAATCAAAATTTCAAGAAAGGGTCAATACTCCAAGAGTTAGATTGACATTGTGGTGTTGCGATGAGGCATCTAAAATGCTAATTAATCATCAAGTATCTAGGTGAGACAAGACCAAGACTGAGAGACCTACACCTTAAGGGGATAAGGTCAGGGCCTTAAGGAAAACAAAGAAACCAAACAAGAAAAAGAGGGTCCCTACCTAAAGCAGGGTGTGTGCGAAAATTGTACAAGTAGCTTTATGTTTTTCTTCTTCTTTCTTCTTCCATATCTTATTCATCTCTTGCTTTATTTCTTCTTTGTCGACCTTCTTTACAAGATCATTCTTTTCTACTAGAGTAGGCTTCTTTCCTTTCTTACTTCTGTAAACCTTTGAAACATTTCCTAGTTTATTACAATTATGACATATGAAATTTTTCTAATTACACTATCCTCCATTTCCTCTTGATCTACATTGATTTTTTTTATGTCCAAATCTATTACAGGTATAACAATAGCCATTAAATAATTTATTTATTCTCCCTTCATTAAATATGTTCCTCATTACCCGATTTATTATTCTCACCTGAGATCTGCATTGGATAGCCTTATCTCCAACCTTTTTACATTCAAAGCATTTTCCGGTGAAGGGACCAAAAAATTGATTACTTTTGCTCCTGCATTTTGTTGCCTTTTGACCATATTCACAACAAAAGAAATGCATACCATTGAAAGAGGGATACCTTTATCCATTAGGCTATCTCACACACTGTCTCCTTGTAAAATTTCTTGAATTTCTCTTTTTCTTTCCTTTGTCCTAAATTCTTTGATTGTCCTTAGAAATTTCACTAGTATCCTTTCCCATACCACCTTTGTCTTTACTCAGTTTTTTTCCTGCAATAAATTCTCCAAGCTTATCAAAAATTGATTTGAAATTATTCTCACAAAGCTTTTCCTTCTCCAGTTCAATTCTCAAGTTTACCACTTCCTGTTCAAGTTTAGAGCATTCTTTAGTTTTATTTTGCACCATTGTATTCAAACATTCTTCAATTCCCTTCTTCTCTTCTACTGTCACTTTCAATCCAATTATTTATTGTTTCAACTACTCACTCACTTTCTTGCGTCTTTGCTTGAATTTCTTTAATTGTTCTTTTAGCTTCTGAACACATTCATTAGCTTCATCTAGATTCTCCTTAAGATCTATATTCTTAGTTTCAACTCTATCAAGGTCCTTAAGTGTAGTCTAGAGCTCTTCTTTATCATCCATCTGATCAACCATCAGGATCCATATTAAGCGATTAAGCTCTATACCAAGCAACCAAAGCTCTAATACCAATTGTTAAACGATATAGGACAACTAAGAGGTGGGGTATGAATTAGTTGTCACAAAATTCAAACTTAAAAACTTCAACACATATCAATTCCATAACCACATCATCTGTTATTAAGTGTGAGCATAAAATATAGATAAAAAAAGGTAAGTTGACACAGTAAACACCAATTCTTAATGTGGAAAACCCAAGGAGGGAAAAACCATGATGAGGAGTAACTCATAGTATAAAGTAGTTCCAAACTAAAAATAAAAAAGGCTCACTCCCAAGGGCTCACTACCCTAAAAGGAATCACTGTTTGAATACAAAATCTCACTATTTACAATGGAGTCTCACTTCCTACAAAAGGATTAAAAAATTTTTTGGGATCTATAGCTAAAATGAACTAAGAACAATGCACCTAACAAGTGTTGATGCAGTTTTGGTGATGCTAAAAAAAATGATTCAACACACTTCATCCTTTCACTCATACTTCTATTCTTCTATCTTTGTCTCACTATATATTCTTCACAAAAGATTTTCCATCATATTCACTTATATACCTGATATTTTCCCACAAGCATCAATTAGGTCAGCCTAATTAGATGCACTTCATATTTACCAAAAATACTAACTGTTGGCTACAAATATTCAAAAAATATTTCAAGAAAATAATTCAAACTTCCAGCACACTACATTATGTTGGCAAGGACCTAAAATAGTTTGCACATAAATCAACATAGTAAAATTAATTCGCTGCAACATGATTATCCCAAGAAGTTGGCTAGGAATAGAATTAAATGCAAAAAGATCAATAAAAATTCTGTACAAGCACCAGATACATGATATTTTAAGAGTATGTGGTCCTATTTTCTACAAACCATTTCCCAAGAATGCAAGAATCAACTAATAAATACAAAGAAATGTGGACGAGAATACCAAAGAGAATAACTCAAATACCGATTCAGATACCAGACCAAAACACCAGATTAAGCACTATCTTAAACTTACAGACACAACATGGTGACATCAATGAAAACATACAAGTATAGAGATATTCATTCTTCTTCATTTTTCCAACATGGCTCACCCGTGTTCATCAACAGTGCCTAATTGACCATCAGGCATATACCATGAGTTAGAGCAATGACTTTTGAAACATTAAACACTAGCAATTGTGTAGCACTCTTTGTGGAGGGACCCTATAAGTCATTAATAGAATTCTTTAGCTCATGGAAGAAGGCTGATTGGGAGAGAACATTAGTTCAATAATTAGGTATCTTTCATCAAGAATTGATTCTAAGACATCCCATTGTCACTTTCTCTTTACTGGAACTGGATTGCACCACCTTGTCTTTCCAAAATTATGGATTTTAGGCATCATTGCCTACAACTTGATCAAGCACAAACATCTTATGGCTATAACCTGAACGAGAGAAGTATCTCAATTTCATGGGTTCTTCACATTGTTGTGGGTAAACATTAATGGATATGAAAATATAGGTTGTGGTGCATGTCATTGGGAAGAAACTTCAATGCCAAGATTGGTTATATATACATTCATTGGGAATAAATTGATTTCCAAGTTACTACACTCTAATTCCCCAAGGTTATTCTAGTAATTCAAACTATGTACTAGTGGTTCTTGAGTTACAATTGCCTTTCTTCTCTTTTTTTAATATTAGACGTTGTACATACATTTCTTGTGTGATGCTAGTCTAAGAGTGGTGATAAATGACTTGTTTATGTCGTGTTTAATCAATGATACTGTTGTCTCACCTTTGTGATCTGAAACCAAATTTAATTCGATTCCACTCATGAGATTTGAGTGTTTTTCATCGATGCTAGATATATTAATAACATGAGTCAATCTATCATTCAATTTTTGAAGGAAATTTGATCACATAGGTTAAGCAATATGGAGCCACATTTCAGATGGATTATGGCTTGGTATACTGGAACTATAGATTAAAATATGAACACAAACATATGGTAACTCTATTCTAGCCTAGATAGATCATCTATGGCATGATTGTTGGAATAGGGCCCCTTTTTCTATCCCTAAAACACAAAGAGGTTGAATTTTTTATGCAAATGATTTGAATCCAAAAATCATGAATTATTTGCACATCAATGTAGAACAAAACAAGGTGAAGGAAAAAATATCTACATTCAATTAGGTTGTAAGGGATTTATATGACATTTGGCAGTGATGTCAGATAGTGAGCTTGATATAGGAGGGTATAGTAAATATTTCAAAACTATAAATGTACAATGTTTGAAAGGAAATACCTTAGGAGAATTACTTGATAATACCAATACCAAGCAAGAAATTTTAGCAGTGGATTTGAAAAGTGGGAATGGGGACCTCCATACCGAGAATGGTCATCAAAACATTGGAACTCTAGTTGTAGATGTGAGTGTAGAACCTAGTAGAGTTTCAAAAGGAAATATTGAAGATTAGGGAATTGAATATTTTAGTCATAAAAATTCATTGAGCTATGAAAAAAAGAAAAGTTTAGGTGTGAGATTGTAATTTTGGAGCACCGACATGTATAGAGTAATATTTTATGGTACTAAACAGTGGAGTATAGAGCATGATGGAATCTATAGAGGATGCACACTTGGTAAGAATACCATGAGTTCATTCCATAGTAGTGACAGTAGATCCAAGGGGATCTTAGATCTTATCCATTCATATTTGTGTGGACCAATGACTTATGGCATCACTAACTGGATTTTGGTACCAAGTGACTTTCATTGATGATTATTCCTGAAAGACTTGGATTTACTACTTGAAATCTAAGGAGTCTAAGGGAGTTCTTGATATATTTTGAGAATTCACATCATAAGTTGAGAACATGTCTAGGATGAGGATTAAGGCTCTAAAATCAGATAATGGAGGGGAATACACTTTTGGAGGATTTTGTAATTTCTATATTGAGGAAGGGATCAAGAGGGAGTTTTGTGTTTTGTACAATCCTCAAAAAAATGTAGTTGCTAAAATAAAGAATAGATCTATACTAGTGTCAACAAAGGCTAAGATCCTTGATTAGAGTTTTGTAGAATTTCCTATGGGAAAAGGATTCTAGAACTACAGTATATATTTAGAACATAAGTCCTCATCGAATATTGGGGACTTTAGTGAGACATTGTGTTCAAGAAGTAGGATGTTGTCAAGGTCATATTTGAGGAGAAAATTAGGTGGTGAATAGGCCCTGAGGTGGGAGAGACCAAGAGGAGGCCGTCACAAGGAAATATCCTTATCAATTAGATTGGACAAGGTCAGGATGAATGGAAAGTCAAAAAAAGGAGTCTTGGCAGATTCAAGTCAAATAAGACATTGATGAAGGTATTACAAAGGTTTCATCCATAAGGAGTGAGCACAAAGGAAGTTGGATGGAGCTTTTGGTGTTGTGTTATAGGAAGAATTGGGCATGAGGTATGCCAAGAGGCAGTGTAATGGGCATACTGAAGAAACATAATAGAGTTTGGGGCTGCTTAGTATGAGTGAAGTAATGTAGAAAGGGGTGTCTTTGGAAGGCACCAAGGAAAACTCAAGTGGGTTTGCAGTAGAACCATCTTGGAGGTGGGAATGAAGAGGCAGAGTGTCTAGGGATACACGAATCAGAGTAAGTGGATCAACAAGCATAAGTTGAGTTGCACTCATGGTGGAAGTTTTTGGACATGAATGGGAAAATGGAGATCCCATGGATTCTTATGACATGAGGAACTAGAGTGGTTGAATGAGAGGAAGTTGTGGTACTGAAAAAAAAAGTGGAGTCTAGAGAAAGTATGCTAAGATGTTTGGTCTTGAAGAGGAGTCTCAAATGGGTCTTCAAGGAGAGTTGGAGACTGGGTCATGTGGAGGAAGTGACGAGGAAAATCCATTGGCTAGATGTGTGAAGGTGTTAGCTAAATGGGTTGTAGTGTTGCAAGGCTAGGTGCCAAGTCTTTGGAAGGCCTCTCTAGCTACAGAGAAAAGAAATTGCACAAGGAATTCAACCTTGATTTGACATTGGTAGCACTGCAAACCTATTCAAAATAGGGTGATCTGGGATGAGTTCGAGAAGGACTAAGTCTTGGAGTGAAAGGAGGTGATACTAGGAGTAGTGATAAAAGTGTGTGATGGAGACCATTGCACTAGGGAAAGCATTGTAGTAAACCTTAGATGAGGAGGTCAGGAGGCTGATGTGGGTGCTTGGAGCTAACTTTAGTTGGAAGTTAGTACTCCAAAAGGTGTGAAGAGGTGTTTTTAGTGGCACTTGGATGAGAAGTCTGAGTAGCTTGAACCCGACCAAGTAGCATGGAAGGTTTGTAATAATTTATCGAAAGGATGAATCAACATAGTGAAGGAAGTCGAGGAAGGGTTCTCACAGTGGTGGAGAGCGTAGTTCTAAAGAATCTACTCAAATCAGGTTAAGTATGGAAGGGTTGGAAATGGTGTTGAGGAAAGTAATCCAGCTCCAAAAGGAGTCACATCATCATCAAGATATTCTCCCTATGTCAGGAGAATAGTCAAAATGATAGACTGATATATCATAATGTATATTTCTCTAAGACAAAGAAATATGAGGTGAAAGCCCTTGTAGTGTATATTTCTCTGAGATGGAGAAATATGAGGTGAAAGCCCTTGTAGTGTATATTTCTTTGAGATAGAGAAATATGAGGTGAAATTGATGCAAAGCTGGGGTTCAAACCAATTTTGAGACTTTTTGGATGGTGCAATACAAAGATATAGTTTTCTTAATGCTTGCTAGAAACCCTAGTTTTATCACAAACTTTCTCTCACCAAAAATATCATAACTCTTTCAAAACTTAATGAAATTAGATAAAATAAAAAAAGGAAATGCAACTAGACTCATTTATCCATCATTTCCCATTAGTTTTAGACCATTAATGTACCGTACCAATCCATACCATGTGTTTCTTTTAGATTCTCCAACCATTTTTAGATCATTTTATGAAAGATACAATCCGTACAAACCAAGAGAACATTCTGCAACATGAGAAAAATGCAGAAATAATGCACAAAAATAAGGGTTTCTTCTTCTTCACAATTTCCAACCATCTCCAACCCCAAAATTTGAGTTGGAATTACATATTTATCATATTAAAACTATTTCTAACTTCCCAACTAACTAATCAACTTCTATGTGATCTTGACTCTTCATATTCCCATTCTTGCATTTTTGCAACTTTTCAATATGACAATTTTGCAAGAATTGACAAATTTTAACCATAATTGCAAAATGACCCAACCAAGAACTCCTAGGACCTAAAATAGACTCAAACATGTTCAAAATGGTCTAAATGACCTTATTACAAGCTTAGATCACCTAACTAACTCAAACTTCACAAATTGGCCTCATGGAGGCTTAAACCTAAAAAGGTGCTCCTGCACCATACTCCCAGCCAAAAAGAAACTCAAGTCCCTTGAGTGAGGACTTACAAATGCATGAGAACCTTCATCAACAATATACTTCATCTTGAATCTAGGTTTACCCTTTCTGAAGGTTGAAATCACAACAAGAAAATAGTGTATTCCATCCTCCTTCTTTCCATAAAATGCATGCTTAAACTCATCCACCTTCCTTAGTGAATCATCCTTAAGCTCTTTCACCTTTGTTTTCCATATTTTTTATCTTGATATTTTTCCCTAGGACTATTGCAGGTTCACTAACCTTTGATGTGACAAAAACTGAAAAACCATTATCCTCTTTGGAAAATAATGAAGAAAACACCATTTCAACATACCTTTGAAGCCAACCTTGATCCTCCAAAATCAATTCATGCTTGACCTTCAACAAATCAACTCTTGACACCAACTCAATATCATTTCCCTCCAAAATCAAATCATTCTTCAATTTTTTTGTCTTGGTACCTTCAAATTCTAGAATGGCTACAACCTCCATGCATTCTTCTTCTTCTACCATCATCACTCTAGCTTGCTTGATTTGTTCATCATCTTCCATTATCAACAAAGGTTCCTTCACATCTAGTTTTATTATATCCTCTTGTTTTTTCCTTTGAATAATATTTCCAATATGCCATGGGACCTTCTTCTTAACTGGTAGATGCCAACTTGACACTTGACTTGCTAATTGCTCCAACTCAACCTTCCATCTCTCTTCCATCCTTTCTATAGCCTGCCTCAGCTCTTTTATCTCTTGGTAAATTTCCATTTGGTTTTCCTTTTCTTTTTCCTCTCTTTTTCTTTCTTGTTTCCTCTTTTGTGAACCCCTGGTCTCCAAGTACTTCTTCCAAACATCCATTCTTCTCTTTATTCAAGCAAGCCTCTTTCACCTTGCTTATTGTATTTGTGACACCTCACCTAGGTTTCCTCTCTTCTTCACTACCTAGTCTCTTGGCATCCAGGTTCTTCCTTCAATCTGCAAAAAACAACGCATAAACTCCAAAACTCACTTGCCCAGATCTTTTGGGCTCTAATACCAATTTGATGTAGAGCCAGGGTTCAACCCAAGTTTGAGCCTTTTTGGATGGAACAATACAAAGATATAGTTTTCTTAATGCTTGCTGGAAACCCTAGTTTTATCACAGACCTGCTCTCACCAAAAAATGTAATAACTCTTTCAAAACTTAATGAAATTAGATCAAACAAAAAGGAAATGAAACTAGACTCATTTAACCATCATTTCCCATTGGTTTCAGACCATTATTGTACTATACCAATCCATACCATGTGTTTCTTTTGGATTCTCCAACCATTTTTAGATCATTATATGAAAGATACAATCCATACAAACTAAGAGAACATTCTACAACATGAGAAAAAATTAGAAATAATGCACAAAACAAGGGTTTCTTCTTCTTCACAATTTCCAACCATCTCCAACCCCCAAATTTGAGTTGGAATTACATATTTATCATATTAAAATGATTTATAACTTCCCAACTAACTAATCATATTCTACATGATCTTGACTCTTCATATTCTCATTCTTGCATTTTTGTAACTTTTCAATATGACAATTTTGCAAGAATTGACAAATTTTAACCATAATTGCAAAATGAACCAACCAAGAACTCCTAGGACCTAAAATAGATTCTAACACATACTCAAAATGGTCTAAATGACCTTATTATAAGCTTATATCACCTAACTAACTCAAACTTCACAAATTGGCCTCATGGAGGTTTAAACCTAACAAGGTCCTCTTGCACCAGAAATCCCTTGTATCATATATTTCCCCAAGATAGAGAAATATGAGGTGAAAGCCCTTGTATAGTACACATCTCTGAGACTGAGTTGTGTTTCCGAAAATTGGGTGTGGGTATGTGTAGGATCATCATGGAAAAAACATGCCCTTAAGTGGAATTTTTTTATAAAATTCAAAGTTAGGCAACTTGATGTAAAAATTTGAACAAGTTATCTATATTATTTCAAAAATATCTAAGAATACAATTTTTAGCAAATTGAATGTATTTTCTAAACTACTAGGTTTTTTAAAAAAAAAAAATCTATTTGGTGTAAATTTGAAATTTCAATGCAGTAGTAATTAAATTTCAATGAAAAAATAAGAAGTAGGTGTTTGTCTGACTACCCTAACCACAATAAAATGATAATAATATTTTATAAGATTTTAGATATAAATAGAGGACTCATGTCCCGATGTGATGCATATTTTTTTGTAATTTTTTTCCAAGTAAATAATTAATTATGAATTTTTATTAAAACTTTAAAAAATATGAAAAATCATATGTATGAGCACCTTATCTTAGTCAAAACTTCGTGAAATTCATTTAAAAAAAAAAAATCATATAGTATGGGAAGCATAGAATGTGACACATGTTTCAGATTCAAAAAATGTGATACCGTTTGAAAGCTATAGATGTTTTTCAATCATCCCATCAATCAAGACTTTAGTCATAATTCAAATAGAAAATGAATAATAATTTTTTATTAAATTAAAAGTAAAGAATAATTTATATTGGTGGAAGGCTGAGAATCTCCTTTAAAAACCCTTTTCGTTTCATCAATTCTGGGTAAAAAGAAAGTCGTCAACCACATACCCTACACATACCATCATAATGCCACTTTGTGGCCATCATGATCTTGCACATACCTGTGTAGCCATTGTGGATGTCATGTTGAGAGAGTCCATAACAAGACATGATACCCTTGAGTGAGACTCAAGGAAGACTTTGCTATACCTCCCTAGCTAAGAGTGAGTGTTGATGTTTTTAGCTTCGGGAGGTATTACCCCAGTCGACCAAAAGTCAAGTCAGATTAATTATAAACATTTATTCAATTTGCTGGGTTGACTCAAGTGGAGTATGATGCCTGGAATTCTATACATAGGAGAGATACTCTCCTCATTCAATCATCAATTCATTCATTCATTCTTTTGTGACCAAGAAGAAGATTCGCTAGTCAAGAAGGAGATTTATTTCTACTTAGAAATTTGCACTACTTACAGTGCTGGATTACTTGCAATTTTTTTTTGCTTGATTCTCAAGTGCGATATTCTGCACTATTGTACCTAATATTTTATTAGTAAAGTGTTGCTGGGTTTTTCTCCCTTGAGTAGAAGGGTTTCCTAGGATAAAATGTCTGTGTTCACTATTCACTATTTACTTTTCTGATTACTGTTCATATCTGATCCAAAATTAGCACGAAAAACATAGCTTAGGATTTTTGAAAAAGATACTATTTTCTTTGGCTTTCAATTGTATTCTTTGCACATAAACTTGAACCAAACCCAAAATTTGAAATCTGAAATTTGAAAACAACCTAGATTTATTTAATTTGTTGCATGTGATATTAATGTTCAGAAGGGTGAGAGCAACTTCACCAACTTTTATAGTAGTTTGGTTAATAATTTTTTGCATGATTTTAGTGGCGTTGGTTGTTATATATTCGATAACACATCCTTTAAAATGAAATCATTTCTCTCTTTCTATTTAAGTGATACCTATCTAGGGGTGGAGAAGAATCCATTGAGGTGTCAAGTAAGGCTATTTTCTAAATTGTAGAAGAGAATGAAAGAGAAGAAAGATTTCATGGAAAAATCAACAACAATCATTATGGCCATGGAGCAAGAAGGAAAAAAAAAATATTACCCACAATTTTTCACACATGACTAACAATGGTACATAAAATTTTTTTCCTTTCATTTCTATCCACATTTCACTAAGTTTCCTTTCCTTTTATAGATAGTTATATGAGTAGATAGCTATTATCATAGCTATGGTTTATATTTTGTGTTTTTATAGAGGTAAAATTTGAGGTTTTTTTTGTTTTTGTGATGGTTTTTTAGATTCAACGAAGAAAGTGGGATTGATGTTAGTTACAAGTTTAAACTATGTATACATTTTGGGATATAAAAATCTCATTCTAGTTCATTTAGGATTGGTTTGGGGAACTCTTGGCATGGTTGTTTTGGGTGCTTTCTCAATCTATGCCCACTTGATGGTTGTAAATTTCTATATTATAGATGGCCAGTGCTTTATCAAATATAGATATTTAGTTGGTCATGCACTTGGTGGGTAATTAAATGCTTACCCTTATGAAATAGATCATATATACTATTATGTATATATTATTTACTCAAATGCTTTAATTATACAAGGAAGAAAATGTACTATATAACTTGGGCTTTCAGTTTGCACATTTTATATTCTACAATATGGGATTCCTACTACTTTCTGGTAGAGATTTGAAGGTATTCCATTTCATTTACCTTTTAACCTTTATAAATCCAACAATTGGGCATAAATTTTAATTATAATTTCTCTTCAGCTAGCTGTCTCAAAATGTGAGGATAATATCCTTAGCTTATACTATTTGAATTTTTTCCCTTTTTGATATAGTTTGGAGAGGCATGAAAGGTAATTTGCATTACATGGATATACTATATTATAGAAAAATTCACTGTGGAAAATAAAAAATTATAGTTACTTTAACTTTTAAGCATTGAAATATGACACTATTAATGGACTATTGCTATCATAGTGTTAAAAATTAACCCTCTACCATTAACTGTTAGTGATCCAGGATATCCTTCTACAACAAAACAACAAATGGGTGACACTAAAACATTGGAAAACGAGTAGCGATAATAAATTACGGATCATTGATTTTATTATGTTTCTATATAATTCCTTTGGAAAGGACTATAGTTGCACCACAACTCTTTTTGGAAGAGGGAAAAGTGTATTTTTTAGTTTCAAATTTTTTATTTGTTTTTTGGGCAATAGTGTTATAATTTTTTAATTTTTGGGAGAGGGAAAAGTGTATTTTTTAGTTTTAAATTTTTTATTTGTTTTTATTATATGTAATAATTAGTGTATGATTGATTTATTTGTATGTGAATGTTGGTAAAAAATTTACATATTATGAAGCTTGAAACTTAATTTGTAGTCTTAATTTTTCTTGTCTTCAATCAATTTAATAGGTGTGAATTTGAAGAATTTTATATTTTTAACTATAGATTTAACTTCAAAATTCTAAAGTAAAGTTTGATAATGTGATCAAGTTGACCCCTTTGTACTAACTATTACTTCTTGAATTGAGCATAAAATGTGTAATTTGCATGCTAGAGTGTTGTATATAAAACAAAAACTTAATTATTTTTTATAATCTAAGACTCAATTAATAAGAGCTCAACTACATCACCATTACATAAGCATAGTGTAGCATGATCATCACACAAAGTAGATTAGACATTTCCATAGTCATTTAAAGTCTCTTCAATCTTATTAAAAGCATTGAGTTGATCTAATAGATTGATTAGCGTGAAAGGTGGGTAGTTAAGTGCCTCCTCAAGGATGTAATTAAATAGACAATATCATAGCATGTTATTCTATAATGAAGTACTTAATATTAAAAAATAGATAAATATATCACTATATATTTGAGATAGATAAGATAATTATATAATATTTTTTCTTTGGTAGTGGGGGTAAGAGAGTGGAAAGAGTTAGGGGTTGACTTTAAGGAATAGGAAGTTAAGTTAAAAATATAAAATTAAATTTATATCTATCTAATTTTAAGTTTCATGAGATCAAAAAGAGAAAATGGTAATGTTATTTACATAGGGATTGCATACAAATTTTTTTAATATTTGTTAAAAATCAAGGTGAATAAAGCTTGCAATATGCACATAAATGTGTGAATGAAAATCTGAAATATGTAGATTAACCTTAGCCTTAGTGTGAATAAAGAATGAGAGAGAGAGATAGAAAAATCATAACACATGCAACAACAGATTTACGTGGAGAAACCCCGAAGGGAAAAAACTCCACCATCGAAAGAGAGGCAAGTATATTACTGATAATCTCAAATATTACATGCAACAATAGACCTCTCTTTTCAATCCCTGTAAAATCTGGCAGCACCCTGTTACCCTGCAAAACTGAATTGAATAAATCTAGCTCAATGCCCCAATTTATAGAGATTTGTGAGCATGAAAACCACCATGGTTTCACCAAACAATAGGCAGCAATACCACCTAGGAAAACCCACACCTCCCTCCTTGAAATGGTCAAAAATACCAAAAATAGCCTCTTACAGATGCTCTTACAACTGTCATAAGGCATCTTTCCTACATGGGTGCCTGGGGTCTAAAAATAACATATTCTGTCATAGGGAAACTGTCATACTACCATAGCATCTTATGAGAACTTCCATGCATGTCATAGATGCTCTTACAACACCCTATTTTGACCCAACAACCTTATTTTAGAAGATTCCAAGGTGGGACTCCGAGCTATTTTTTCCTTTTCCAAAAATGACAAATGGTAACAGTAACACTGCATTTACATTCTCTTTCACCACTGTTGGTCAAATAGTTTCACCTCTTATGGGTAAATGTACAAAACACTTTAGGAGTCTAATAATAAATTAAATGATTTTCAAGGTTGATGACACCTAAATCCTAATATTCTACCACTTGACATCATACATTGTAAATTACACCCATAGAGATACAATTACATAGAATTAAGTATAGTGATCAAGGCCCATGGCCCTTTTGCACCAAGAGAACTTTTCCATGGTGACTGGTTTCATAAGAGAATTTGTAACATTATCCAATGTGTCAACTTTTTCAATCAAGACCTATCCATTCTCAATCATTTCTCACACAAAGTGATACTGAACATCAACATGCTTAGTACGAGCATGATACATAGGATTTTTAGCCAAACATATGGCACTCTGACTATCACATCTGATCCTCACTATCCTGCAATCAAAACCAATACCATTACCAAGTCTTTGTAACCAAACCACCTCCTTAGAGGCATGTGTAGCAGCCATATACTCTGCTTCAGTGGTAGACAAAGCAACTGTAGGTTGTCTTTTACTCATCCAACTCACTGCTCCTCCAAACAAAGTAAACACATAGCCACTAGTGGACCTTCAACTGTCCAAGTCACTTGCCCAATCTGCATCAACAAAACCCTATATGTCCAATGAATTATCAACATTGTTACTACCATGATAAATGAAATAGTAATCAAAAGTGATTTGCAAATATCTAAATACCCTTTTAACAAAAGTCCAATTTTCTTTACCAGGGTTAGACATAAACTTGCTTAAAACTCCCACTGCTTGGGCTATATCTGGTCTAGTACAAACCATTGCATACATTAAACTACCAACAACACTAGCATAAGGAAATTTATAAATTTGATCAATATCACCATCCAATTTAGGACACATGTCTAAAATCAACTTAGTACCAACATGAAATGGAATATTTACTGGTTTACAACCCTGCATATTAAACCTTTGCAAAATAGTGTTAACATACTTACTCTGACTTAACCAAAGCTTTCTGTGAACCCGATCCCTAATGATTTCCATCCCAAGAATATATTTAGCAGCCCCTAAATCTTTCATATCAAATGTGCTAGAAAGCTGAGTTTTAAGTTCCCTAAT
Organism: Sequoia sempervirens; assembly: GCA_007258455.2. NCBI lineage: Eukaryota > Viridiplantae > Streptophyta > Pinopsida > Cupressales > Cupressaceae > Sequoia > Sequoia sempervirens. The sequence goes on from VDFB02280647.1 coordinate 180,352, forward strand.
CATTAACTTAATGTTATCAATGAACAACATATCATCCACATATAAGACAATAATCAATATTTTATCATCAATAACTTTAAAATAAACACAGTGATCCTCTTCACTTCTAACAAAACCCATATTTAATGCAAATGCATGAAACTTCTGGTAGCATATCCTAGGTGACTGTTTCAAACCATATAGAGACCTTTTTAACCTGCAAACCAAGTGTTCTTTTCCTTTCACAACAAAACCATCAGGCTATTGCATATAAATTTCTTCCTCTAGATCCCCATGCAAGAAAGCAATTTTAACATCCATTTGTTCTATTTCTAAATCATAAGTAGCAACAATGGATAAAAGGAATCTAATAGAGGTTAACTTAGCAACATGAGAGAATATTTCACCAAAATCAACTCCCTCTCTCTGGGAGTAGCCCTTGGCCACTAATATGGCCTTGTACTGTTCCACCTTTTCATCTACTCTAAATTTCTTTTTGTATATCCACTTACAACCAATGGCCTTTCTTCCTTTGGGAAAACTAACAAGATCCCAGGTGTCACAGCTTTTCAAAGAAATCATCTCATCATGCATGGCTTGCATCCAAGACTTGCATTCTTCTGAAGAGAGGGCCTCTCTGAAAGATCTAGGTTCATCATCAATACATAACAAAGCAAATTTACAATGAAAATCAAGTGGGATATACCTGTCAACTAGATTTCATTGTCGTGTGGATCTTCTCAAAGGTGGAGTAAGAGGCTCCTCCTCATGTTCATCCTCATTGTTTTCAACTTCTTCTGCTACAACAGATTCTTCAAAACTCTCTTCTTCTTCTCCATCTTCTTTTCAATCTCTTTGTTCTTCCACATGTGCATCTTCTTGCTTATTTTCAAAATGCAATGTCTTTGACTTTTACTTTTGTTGTACATCTTCAGAGTTAGCTCTAAATTCCTTGAAAATAACATCTCTAGAAAATATCATCTTTCATGTTAGTGGATTCCAAAGTTTATAACCTTTAACATTTTCACCATAACCCACAAAGATGCATTTATGAAATTTGGGATCCAATTTAGACCGCTTCTCTTGAGGCACATGAAAAAAAGCCTCACAACCAAAGACCCTTAAATGTGAAACTGAAGGCTTTTTACCCAACCACATTTCATAAGGAGTTTTATCAACACGAGCTTTACATGGAGATCTATTAATTAAATAACAAGCAGTACCAATAGCTTCTACCCAAAAGCATTTATCTAACTTAGCACTACTTAACATGCTCCTAACTCTTTCCATTAATGTAAGGTTCATTCTTTCTGCTACCCCATTTTGTTGGGGTGTGTAAGGTGTAGTATTTTCCTAACAATTCCTACATGTTTGCAAAACTCATCAAATTCCTTAGAACAATATTCACCCCCATTGTCAGATCTCAATACTTTTATCTTGTAATCTATGTTCTTTTCAACCAATGCCTTAAATTCCTTAAATTTGGTGAAAACTTCAGATTTTGTATACATAAAATAAATCCAAGTATATCTTGAGTAATCGTCAATGAAGGAAACATAATAACGAGATCTACCCAAAGAATTTGTATCCACTGGACCACACACATCCAAATGAATAATTTCTAACAATCCATTAGCTTTATTAGTCCCTTTAGGAAATGATGACCTATTTTGTTTACCAAACACACAATCCTCATAGAAATCATTTTTACCAACAGAATAATCAGAAATACCATCTACTAGTTTCTTATCAAGTATGGTCCTATTACCTTTTTCACCAATGTGACCCAATCTATGGTGCCGCAACATACATGCATTTTCAGTGCTAGTTACAAAAGAGGAGTTAAAAAAAGTAGAGGCATGTAGCATAAATAAATTCCCTGTCCGAGATCCTTTAGTAACCACCAAACTTCCCCTTACCATCCTACAACCAGACTTGTCAAATGTCACATGCATCCTAGAATCATTCAACTTGGAAACCAAAATTAAACTTTTTGTAAGTCCTGGAATATGTAAAACATCATCAAGGGTCTTAACCTGACCATCACTGAAACACAACTTTACCTTTCCTTTACCAATAACCTTTTGTGAGCTATTATCACCCATGAAGACCTCTCCTCCATCATATTCTTTGTATGTAGAAAACCACTCCTTATGAGGAGTCATATGGAAGGAAGCACCTGAATCAATAAGCCAAGCATCATTACAAACTATGTTAGCTGAAATAATCAAAGCATCAAAATCACCATTATCAGAGGACTTTTCTGTGGAGGAATCTGCATTCTTTTTCTTGTTTCTGCATTCCTTCTTCACATGTCCCTGTTTACCACAGTTCCAACACTTCACTTTGCTCTTTCTAGGGGTCTTAGATCATCCTTTAGACTTATCCTTCTTCTTGTCCCCTTTAGGCTCTTTCTCCTTGGGCCTACCTCACACATGCAAGGCATCTTGGGAGCCACTACACATGGTATTTCTCCTCATCTCCTTTGAAAGAAGTATGGGAATAATAGTATCCATCTTAGGTTCTGCACCACCACTTATTATAGCAATAACTAAATTTTCCCAAGATTCTGGCAAAGAGAAAATCAATAAAATGCATTTATCCTCATCTTCTATTTTAACATCAATGGATGCAAGCTGACTTATAATCAAATTAAAAGCATTCAAATGTTTAGCAATAGATTCACCATCTTTCATCTTTAATGAATACACACATCTTTTGAGATACAACTTGCTAGAACAAATATTAGTTTGGTAGATTTCACCTATCTTCCTCCAAAGCTTGTATGTTGTGTCTTCTGAAGAGACATTCAGGGGGACATAATCTATGAGACACAACTGAATAGTCCCTCGAGCCTTCTTGTCTAACTTATTCTAATCTTCATCCGACAAGGTTGAAGTATATGGCTTCTTATCAATTGAAATAGGTAACCACTGATCTGTCTCCTTAAGAAGATCCTCCACTTTCAACTTCCACATCTTGTAACTAGTTCTATTGAACTTCTCAATATCTAGATGAGAGGTGGAGGCCATGGTATGCAATCTTTCACAAATTTGCAAAACCCACAACATAAAAGCTCCCACCACAGCAAAAAACCTTCAACACTTTAAAAGGAAAGCATCCCTTCCATAACAAAACCGTTAGCTCTGATACCAAATGTTGAAAATAAAGGTGAAGAAAACTTGCATTATGAACTTAAATGTGTGAATGCAAATCTGAAATATGTAGATTAACCTTAGCCTTAGTGTGAAGAAAGAATGAGAGAGAGATAGAAAAATCATAACACATGCAACAACAGATTTACGTGGAGAAACCTCGAAGGGAAAAAACTCCACCATCGAAAGAGAGGCAAGTATATTACTGATAATCTCAAATATTACATGCAACAATAGACCTCTCTTTTCAATCCCTGTAAAATCCAGCAGCACCCTATTACCCTACAAAACTGAATTGAATAACTCTAGCTCAAGGCCCCAATTTACAGAGATTTGTAAGGATGAAAACCACCATTGTTTCACCAAACAATAGGCAGCAATACCACCTAGAAAAAACAATGCCTCCCTCCTTGAAATGGTCAAAAATACAAAAAATAGCCTCTTATAAATGCTCTTACAGCTGTCATAAGGCATCTTCCTTGCATGGGCGCTTGGGGTCTAAAAATAACATATTTTGTCATAAGGAAACTGTCATACTATCATAGCATCTTATGACAACTTGCATGTATGTCATAGATTTCTTACAACACCCTATTTTGACCCAAAAACCTTATTTTAGAAGATTCCAAGGTGGCACGCCTAGCTATTTTGTCCTTTTCCAAAAATGACAAATGGTAACGGTAACACTGCATTTACATTGTCTCTTTCACCATTGTTGGTCAAACAGTTTCACCTCTTATGGGTAAATGTACAAAATAAATTAGGAGAATAATAAATTAAAGGATTTACAAGGTTTATGACACGCAAATCCTAACAATCTTAAGTCATTGAAATGATGAAGGTCTTTGTACACCATGTAAAGGATGCAAGTTTGATTCAAATTGAGGGGTTTAACATATGGAAATCTTAGGAGAATATATTGAAGGAAATAAAATTCATAATTAGAAATCTCTCTTACCCAATAGATATACTTAAACTGACTTCTAGACCACCACACTCATACTAACTGTATACCTAGCATGGTATAATAAACACACCAACTATTTGAAGGCAGGCACATCTTAATAAAACTTAATTTATGTTACTTAATATGGGATCTAATAGATAAGACTTATTCATGATTATTACTTTAAAATACATAATACTTTAATTCAAGTGAATATAATGACAATTGAAATGCTCCTACAATCTCTTTCATCTTGAAAACCATCACATTTGATAGCCTTGACACCCTTTGATAACATTTGTTAACAACCTTTGATAGTCCTTTGAAATCAATGATAACCTAGTGTTCAACATATATAAGGTAAATGAGAGATGAATCTCCTTATGGATTTTGTAATGATAAGAAGGGAGAAGAAAATTACCATTTTTAATATCTTTTTTACAAATATTAATAGATACCTTATTTAAAAAATTGCAACATGATAACACTAAAGATAAATTCTTCAATTCTGATGGGTAGATAAGTGATTGATGAACAATTAAATTTCTAGTTTACTTCAATTTACCCCATGCATAAGTATGAATCCATCTTCTTGATCTAGATAAGTAAAGGAGGTCAAGAATGACCATGTATTCATATCAGATTGTTACCCTTAAAATTTTAATTGTATTTTCTATTAAGAATCAATTTTATAAAAAATAAAAAAAATCAAGTGAGGAGTTAGGTCCCCCTCTTGTTATATTATGTTTTTAACTAGGAAAGGATTTCATTGAGAAACATTTCCAAAATAGAAGGAAGGTAGTAGTTCAACAAGATTTGAATAGTCATACTACTAAGAATGACTGATTTCAACTCCTAATAAATTCTATTATCATATAATTATATCTACTAAAGTGAGCATGCATAATGAATTTCCCCAACCAAAGATCAAGAACATACAAAAGAACCTTAATAAACAAAATAATACAATCATGACCATACAAGTCACCTTCATTTTTACAAGGGCCATCCTTTTCACCAAAAAAATGATTTCATTTTTTCTTTGGAAACATTGATGTGTCCTTTAATAGAAGATGACTTCTCTAGTTGAAGTAATGCCAAAATATTTAGAGTAGGTAAATAAAAATGTTTTCCTTTTTCTAGCAAAAGGAATTTTTTAATATTCGTGACCACTTGAATGAGGAATTCAAACCTTTTCTCCATGTGCATCTAACAATGTTAACTAACAATAGCCCTCAAAATTCATAACAAATCATTGAGAGAGGATATTTTTTGTTTATGCATTATCCATGGTGGTTTCCAAACCAAACCAAAATTTCTCCGAAATGAATCATCCTCTCAAGGATTTGCTGACATCCTTATCTGTATTCAACTAAAGATCATTACCCATAAGAATTGATAAAACCTTAGAGTTAATCATATTCCTTGAAGCTCCTTGGATGAAATGCCTATCTAAAATCTCCACAACACCTTCAATGACCTCATCCTCTTGTAAGAAGAATAATTTATTCAAGGGAGCCATCAATATTTTACCATTGAAATCCATGTTTCTCATAGAAGCATCCCATTGTAACCATGGCTCCATGACACACCATAGGAAGAGAAGATGAATAGCCTTAGAATACAGATGAATAAAGCCTCTTGTCATTCCATATCCAAGATAAAATGAGTGGAAATATGTGGTAGTACTTTTGATACAAAATAATAATGATCAAATCATCGTTGTCGCCCCATAGGAATTAATTAAGGTTTATAATGAGATAATTCTACACTATATCTAGGAGATCCAAACAGTATGCAATGTTATAATCCATAATTATGATATCCTCATGATTTATACCTTAATTCAAAAGAAAAAATGCCACCATATTTCCTTCACAATATAAATGTTTAGCGTGGAAAGAAGGAATATTATCTAGTATTTTGAAGGCCTCATTTAGGATATTTATTATCTTTTAATCTGATGAGTGAAAATTTCAAATACAAAAGGTGACAACCATCTAGATGCACTCAACAATAATATTATCAAGGTTACATGATTTGGCCAATTATAGACTGAGTAGTAAATCCTTAGCTTCAGCCTCATTATTAGTTCCAAGATTTAATTTTTATGTAGCTACTTTGAGTAAACATCCCAATGATTTTTAAATAAAATTCTTAGTTCTTGATGGGCCTGTATTGTCTTAGGATACATTGCCAAATTTTAATTTCCAAGAGCCTTTTATGGTAGGAACCCACTTAACCTTCAAGCAATAAATCAAAGAAACTAGGTGATTCAAAAACACATAAATGAGAGGAAGTGAAAGTTTACTTCAATTCTTGATTTCTTTGTCCCATGAGGAAATTATGCACTTCTAATTTGAGTGGGAGGAGACTCTGCTCATGGTGACATTTGAAATGACTACTTCCAATTTTGAGACAACCCTATCACACTCACACTCTTCTCTTTGAAAGATTCTTTTGTTATGTTTCATCCATATTTTCTAGATCAAGAATGAAGGGATAATATTCTATAAGAATGAGAATATAACACTAACTCTACCTTTTGTCTATTTAAAAAAAATTATAATAGAGTATCCAGAGAGGAAATAAGCGTGTCTAGTTTATTTACAAGTCAATTACAAAATTTCTAATTGAAGTCATAGAACATAAACAAGTGTTCATTTATTTCCTTTATTCTTCAAAGAAAAGGGGCACTGAAAAGTCCCCAAGAATCCTACTTTGTTAAGGCTATCTCCAATTAGGACTTTCCTTTTAGTGGCTACCCAAACAAAGGCTTTATCTTTGGGCAAACAATCATTGTGCCAATATTTGATTATTTTCCAATCAAGATATTTATGATAAAAAATGAAGTAGTAATACCTGACTTTGACTAAATAAGAGCCACTTTTAGAACAAATCCATATGATTGCATCCTCTTTTTCACATAAGTGTAAGTGGAAATGAGAAAGAAAGGATTTGGAACTTGTATCTAATCGATTTGGAGGTCCCAATCCTAAGGAATTTCCTTAAACTTATGAAACTTTAATGTCATCAATATAATTCAAATTCATTTAATTTTTAAATTTGGAGCCCCATTAATAGATGAAGAACTCTTTGATTTGAAACAAGTTAGCATTATCCTTAAAAGATTGATTCCCATTATGAGAAAATTCCAAAAAACTAGATTATTTCCCATTGTTTACTTCATAGAAAAGGTGGTGTATGATTATTTGTTCACATTTCAAGATAAAATTTTAAACATGGGAACTTACACGAGGGTTCCATGCAAAGTTCCATGTAGTGAAAATATATATATCTTCCATATATTTTTGGTTTTTCTTTCTCATCAATTTACTCCAAAGTGAGTCGTTAAATAAATATTTCAATCCATCCTTATGTCTAATGTCAAGATGTGAAGATGTTGGTTTTTTAGTCCAATCCTACCATTACCTAGAGGAGACAAATTTTATCCTAGATAATCAATGAAATCTTTTTCTCATCTCAAGTGCCTTTGGAAAGGAAATCATTCATAATGATCTTGTTTATCACATCTAAAAATCCTTTCAAGGCTTGAAGAACAAAGAAGAGGTAGATAGAAAGAGGAGAAAGAAAAAAAAAGAAATGGGATCCTACCTACAAAACTTAACCAATTACCTCTCCACAAGGAAAGCCTTGATTTGAATGCACCTATAAGGGAATTATAGAGAGTATCCTTACAAGGATGTTGTAGCTATTGAATAAATGCAACATGTGGTGAAAAATAAACTATCTTACCATCAACAATATGAAAAATTTAGTAAAATGATATAAGATTAGTTGAAATCTTAGGAACATAGAGAACATCCTCAATGAAATCCTCTATCAATTTTACTATACCTAACCCCAATATTAGAATTTTTGAAGAGTTTCCCACTAAAATATAAGATGTAGTACTATCATAAATAGTTCAAGAAGATCATGTGAGTGAGTCATGTGATGTGACACTCCTAAGTCAATGATCCAAATGTCTATGCATGAATCCAAACATCTAGTTGTAGGTGGATATCCCTTATTAGGTTTGGGAATATCAATGTTTTATTTCTTCATGGTTTCTTCTAAAGTTGCAATCCTGTTATAACAAAAATTTATATTATGATTATATAATTCATAAAAAGTACATGTCATTTGTTTTTCTGCTTTGATTTGAAAGTATTATTTCTTGACAATGAAGAGGGTGTGGCTTGTGTATCAATTTTATTCTTCTTCTTAGATGATTACTCATTTTTGAAGTTGATTTTTCCTTAGGTTTGTTAGTATAATTCTTACCTATTCCCTTAGATGATTTGACAACTAGTTCTTGAATTTTTGAAGAGGTGATAGAATCCATGGAGATTAACTTAGATTATTCTCGTGTGAGTCTATCACAATTTTTTTCAAAAGTAGCACTAATAATGTTGTTCCAAGAGCATCCATGGTAGAGTCAAAAGTAGAAGCAAAAAAGTTGATAGAGGTCTTTTAGCTTTCACAAAACCAAGAAGACACACTCTTTATATATTTTTGTTTTACCCAAACCCTTAAGTTAAGAAAGAGAAGACTTAAACTTGACCATAAAATATTCAATAGAAGGAAACACATTAACTGACAATGTTGTTTATTCAACATCCAATTAAAGCATTTTGAATTCATCAACTTTATTGTTGTCACTTTGTACCACCCCTTGTTATTCCCATAGATTATATTCGATCTAAGAAATCTCAATAGGTTTATCATACTCATATATGCCTCTAGTAGCTGTGTTACCTCGTTTATCATGCCCATTCAATGCCCTATTGTCAAGTGCAAAATATGTCAAAATTGTAAAGTTTCAATTTCGCTAAAAACCTAAACCCTTGTAAAAAATCCTTGCACCTTTTCTTTTATGTTTTCTCGTGGCTCATGTATCCCAATCACTTAACTATTTTTTCATGGCCTTTATTTCATTTTCCAATAGGCCCCCCTTTTACTTGCTTATCGGTCATGTATCCTAGTGCACTTTAAAACAAAATTTAAAGCACATGCAAAATTGATAACTTAAGTGACCACTTCTTTCGAGCTCTGCCTAGAAACTTGAAGCCCTTTCATTGCAACGTTTTTTCCTTCACACCACAATTTCTAAGGTATGGTACATAGGAAAAACATGTTGAGCGACAATGGAGGTGGATGGATGTGTGTCAAATGTTCATTGTAGAACATGTTTTCTTCCCACCGTAGTTTCATCTCTATAAAGCAAAGACAAAATTAGTTATCCTTGCATCTCTTAAAAGGCCAATAATTGTCAAATGCTCATTATCATCATATTTCTCAGATAAAATATTCTTCTTTTAACATGTTGATACCTTTGCAGTTGAGGCAAGGAGACATGCGTCCATTTCTCATTTCAACTTGTAGTTTTAATATACCACATTTTTATCAAATGATTTTCAAATTACTTATGTGGTATACCTTGAGAATGCATTGACCATCCATCATGCCACAAAATTCAAAGATCTATGACCCATATTTAAACTTGAGCAACAAATAGTTGAGTGCCCTTGGTTTACTGTCCAAAAAAGCAGTAATGTTGCAAAGACTTCACCATCTACCAAATCTGATTTTGAGGGTATAGGAATGATTTTAAATGTATTTTCTACCAACTCGAATTGGAAAAACAATGGTTTTTTGTGCATCATTAATGGTTACAAAATGCCTTTCTCTCAAAAGGCCATTCCTAACCATTATTTGGATATGGATTTCATTGGAGTTTCAGCTCTTCATCTGCAAAATCATGAATGGAGAGGTATGGTTATGGTGTTAGGGCCATTATGAAAAGATTTGAACTTGAGATTTGAGGTCCAAATGTTTGTACCTAATTTGTAAAGAGTTTCGGCTAGGGTTTTGTACCTAGTCACATGCTCTATCTTCTAGAAATCTATAGATGTATAAAAGACACTTTTTTGCTCATTGTAAGGGTTCTTACCTAGATTTTATCTAGCAAACTTGTACAATCCTTACATTTTGTAAATGTAAAATTAGCTTTATGCCTTTGTAATAATGAAAAATATTCATTTTACCTCTTATCTTATTGGATATGTTGTGTAAAATTATTTTCCTTCATATCTGAATGTTGTTTTTGTTATCTCCTATACTTGCATGTTCTATTAAAATTAGTTATAAATGTTGTTTTGGGAACATTCCTTTCCTTTCAACATCTTGTAAACCCTATCCTCCAAGTTATCCCTAGAAATTGACATAATCTAGAGAAATGTGTAAGTCATTTGTTTATTTTTATTAATGTATTATGTTGTTCCAAGTAGGAAGAAACAATTCCTAATCTTGGTATATGACCTTGGTTTCCCATTTTATGCATAATTTTCCTCTTGTTCCCTCTATGATTTGGAAGAATAGTAGTAGTGATAGAAATTCATATACTGGTTGGAATACTACTGTTGCACCTAGTTTAGAGAGGAAGTCAACCTTTTCTAGAGACTTGACCTCATTTTGCAAGGTCCCACACCTTGAGGTCATTTCCATTGTGTCATTGGCATGCTAAGCCTATTAGTAGGGTGCAAATTTACGTGAAATAGTTTTTAGCATTCCTGGTGGGACAATTTGATGAAATTTATTTCATCTTGTTGAGAGAGTGGCACTAATCTTAGCATTTTCAACTTTGAAGAGGCATTCATCAAAGTACCTAGCAAATCTATAATAAAATTTGGTGACTTTGCAACAACTCAATAATCTTGCTTATGGATCAAACCTCCAAAATCATGCCCATAACTCAAACAAGGGCATCTTCTAGAGGTAATTTTCAATACACTGAAATATGATTTTCTACTTATAGAAGAAGAAATAAACATTATTTATCGCCAGTAAGGAGAATTAGGGGTTTTGTAACTCCATATATTAGAGCTCAATACACACCTCAACTCAGTAGATTGCATCAATCTAGAACTCCTACCACTCAAATAAACATACCATTATTCCATATTGTTGTCCCTAGAAATCAAGTGTTTGTCACTTTTAATGGTGGTATCCCTCTTGTGTTATCCCATAGGGATGGCATACCAATGAACGCTTTAATTTTTTTAACTTATTTCATTGGTTTAAGATAACCACTACTACAATAGAACACATTCAATATGTGGCCAATCTATGCTTCGTACGTAATATCATATAAGATAATGTGGTTATTAGACTCGTGGCCACATCCTTGAAAGGAAAAACATTATAATGGTATAGAGGTTTGCAACCTAACTCCTTTCACAATTGGGATGAGTTAGGTGAAAAGGTATATGAATAATTTTAGGACAAGAATGATCACTTGTCCTTGGTGGAGCAATTGACAACAATTAAAAGTGTGTCCCATGAATTCATTGGAGATTTCAATTTCAAATTTCAGAAGACTTGGGATAGAATCCCTACCTTGGTGAAGCCTTTTCCCAACAATTCCTTTCTGTACTATTTAAGGGCTCTTAACAATGATGTGGTTATTAAGATACAATATATGGGTGTAGTGACCCTACGAAATGCATATGGCATTTCCATTAGGGTAGAGAATCATATAATACAAGCTAGGAAAATAGCTCCAAGACCACCAATGCCTTTATTTTCATATTTTCTTCCTCAACTATCCAGATTGGTCTCTATTCCAATTGCATCTACTAATAAATCATATATTTTTGCTACACCTTCAAATGAATTACATGAAGTTAAAGCCTATTGGTTAACCGGTTTGTCACCTAACTCTATATTCTCATGCCCATGGAGGTGACAAATGTAAAAATAGTTGAATCAATCATAATAATGTTTTATGTTGATTCTTTGCTTGTTTTAGAAGGTGGGAACTACCTTCTTTATATATTCAATGAATGATTTTTTTAACTAATATTGATTTTAACCAGAAAGAAAATTAAAGGAAATGATTTTAACTAGAAGGGCATTCACATGACATCAAATATTGAAAACTTAAACTACCAAATATCCAAAACTATATTTAATAATTCTCTATTCATTCATCACCATAAATCTTTATTCAAAGATAAACATTCCACAGTGAATAAACTAACTAAACATCCATCATGTTCCAATAATAGTTAATCCACTGGAAAAATACTTAGCATAAGCAAAATAAATCCACACACTATAGTAACACAAATTTTATGCATCCATGAACTTCACTATTATCTTTGTATATTGAAATAACAGAAAATAGTAAAACTTAAAGATAACGAAGTTTTTTTTTCTTGCTCTAATGAAGAAAACAATTTATTCCCAAAAGATCCCTATCACCAAGTAGTCACCCCATATTTAAAGATTATAAATTGCCTTTGATTAATGGTTTCTTGAAGAAAACCATTTCATAAATTAAAATAAAAGTATTAAAAATATCAAGAGAGCCAAATTAAATAAAATAACATAACAACTAAACTAATCAGTGGTCCCAGCTTCGATTATTTCATTTACAACTATCTCCACCTCCTGTTGTTCTAGTAACACCTTCTATGCCTTTACTCTTTGCTTGTATTCCCAGTACTTGGTGACAATTGCAGTAATTTTTTTGCTTCTTGGAGTCATGGTGATTTGTAGCCTTGTCCTCCATCTTGAAAGCACACATTTTTAATCAACAATTGTTTCATAGATATTGTCACTTTCAACCTTGAATGCACTCATATAGATCTATAAATTACTCAATTTTCTAAATGAGTCTGTAGTAGCTATCTCTAGATAACCAACCATATTATGATACACTTATTTATATTGTTTTGATATGTCTACAACATCCAATATATTTTCACCAAATTCATCTACGAGGTCCACTTCGAGGGAATTGAAATTCTCCTTGATTTTCACCAATGTGTCAAATTATTTTTCTAACACTTTATTGATCTCCTTGATATAATCCTCATATATTGACAATTTTCAATCCAAGGAATCAAACCAATTAGGATAATTTTTTTTGGGATCATCTACCAGTTTCTCCTTAATCAACAAAGTGTGCTCCATGGAGAGTAATTCCGTAATTTCCTTAAAAAGAACATATGTGATACTATGTTCTCTCCTCATCTAATGGAGTTCAAATACTATCTCGTTTCTTTTATTAGACACATTAACATAGAATTGCACAAATTTGTGAATGTAGAAAATGTCATCTTGGTAAATCTTTTCTATCCATTTTCTAGTAGACTTAGCATAACCTAAATTTTTCTTGACCTTTTGTACAGTGTCAAAATAAATACCTTGAACATTTGGTCTTGAGGCTTCCCTAGGGATTGGAGTAACAATTGATGAAATAAAATTCCTTAGAGAAATAATATGAGACTGCAATTGAAGGTTCTCCTTTTTTTGTTCCTTTGCTCTTTTAATTAATGCATTAACACAGTAATCAACATGATGGACATCACCTTCAAAAGTAGATGGCCCCATGTCAACATGAGTAACCTTGTAATTGGCCTTTGTTATTTCATTTTCATTCAGGTCCTTTACAAGATCAACGATCTCTAACACTTGATGCCAAGAAAAATTGGTGATTATTTATGACATTCTTTTGGCCTTTTTTGGCTTATGTTGACCTTGTAGCGGGATAGCAACCATATCCACCTCAACTACAATTTTAGGAACATTTTTTATTTTCTTCTCTACTACTTTCTTTAACCATGTTGGAGAAGAAGCCACAAGCCCAGTATTTATGCTTTCAACACTTACATTCTCAAATTTCTCTATTGATTGAACAAAAATAGAAGTATCTTGCACCGAAGAAGGAGGAACTTTAAAGAATGTGGGAAAAGGATTATCTTCAATTATATGTTGGAAAATTCCCTCCAAGTTTGTAGTTACCAGTTTTCCTTGACTAGCTCTTTTCTTAGGAACCGAGGAGGGCATACTATCATGTTCATAAATTGTCTTCAACTTAGCCCCTATCTCCCCTAGATTTTTGCCATCTCCTCCCAATTGTGAGCTAGTGCCTAGATGACCTAGTGATTTGTTTTCTAGACGATATGTGTATTCCAAAGGTTTGTGCAGTCCCTTGTTCATATCTCTATGAAGTCCTTTACTCTTGAGTGGAACATGCACATTGCCACCATTTTCCATTTAACCAATATGAAGTTCTTCTTAAAATAGGGGTAGAATGGACCATTAAATCTAAGAATTCACCCTCTGACAAGTTAATTTTGTATGAGGGCATAGTAGTAGGGGCTTGATATTCAGGATCAATAATCACCAAATCTTCCTTCACATCTTCTAGAATATTATAGGAGATACCACAATTTTGTATATACTTTAAGGTCGATCTCATAAAACTTCTCTTTTGCACATTACCTTCATCTGTACAGTCTTCCCAGAAATCCTCAATATATGGGAATTTTTCATAACTGCTAACTCCATACAAATTCTGCTTAACATATCCCTTGCTATAAAAACTAGCTCTCATGGGAAAATATTGAAAATTAAATTCATTTAGGTCTTTCTATGCACCCCTAGAAATATTATTACTTTTATAGGAAAATGAAAGCATGGAAAATGGAAAAACATATCCCTTCTTTCCCATGTTTGAATATTTAACATTCAACACGATCATCTGTCAGGAAAATTCAAGAAAAACAAGAAAATCAATTGGATACTGAGGCAACCTCAATGGAGCCTTCTCAAAACCTCCAATTCTAAGATAAGTGAATATGTTGAATTGAATGTAAAAAGTTTCAAACCTCATTACCATGACAGCTGCCTCAGGAGAAACCCAATGCTTAGGGTTTCCATCAAGTCTCCTTACAATCTCCATTAAGAATGCATAATTGATACAACATAAATCCTTCATTCCAACCTACTAAGTGAGTTGTGGCAAGCTTCTATACACATGTGTGTCCAGTGTTGGAGAGCAGTTCAAACCTTGCCTAGACAACCTCCTGACTGGCTAAAATATAAACTAGATATGAGCACATGTGGAATGCAATAGTTTACTAGAAATTTATCTATTGCTCATTTAGGTGATAACTAATAATCTCTGCCTAGTGAATGAATTTATTTTTCACTACAAATTACTAGAATGACTTGGCACATCCAAAATAAAAAAGATTTTGAATATGCATTACCAACTACTCAATGCAACAAGGAAATAGCATCTAAAATTTCATCTTTAAAATCAACCCTTTTAAGTTTTGAGGGAAATTGTGACTTACCCTTTTTCTCGAACTTCAACCACTTCTTTGCAATGGAATTTCTGCATCATTCTTCATTCATTTTGAAAAAATCATTGCCAATAGCTCTAGAGACATTTCTTCTATACCCTCCCTCTTTGGAATGATCGATGTGTGGGAAATGACTTTAGGAGTGATTCTTTCAATGAAAAACCCATCCACATCTCTAATCTCCTGATTCTCTAGAATGTAGCCCCTCGTGCATGCAATCACTAGGTTGACACTTTGCACAGCTTCAAGAAAACCTCTCACGCATGCCAAAGCACTTTTAAAAATTTTCTCTCCTAGTGGAATTCTACTATCTTGCTCCTGGCACACAAGAAAATCTTCCAAATTAAGGTTCCCAATTTCAGTGTCCCTCACTCCAGACCAGTAATTTTGAATTTCACTCTACATGAGCACAAATCCATAGGAAAATAATGCTTGTACTCTTAGAATTATTGGAAGAGAATAAGAGTGTAGGCTAAATGAATTAATGAATACTTCACTGCCCAACTTATGTCATTACTTGATAGGATGTGCATTTAATGTCACATTCAATTTCATTCCTAGAAAATATAGCCTTTAAACCTGCATGCATTTAAAAAAACCCTAAAAAAAAATCAAGGTTAATCTATACATATAATTTGATGAGATGGTGATGCCTTTGAAGATAAAGAAATATCCACAATGTCACGTGGTCACAAAAACTTGGAACCTTAGAACCAAAGTAAGGAGTTTTAAAGTTTTGAAAACCTCCCTAATCGACTTAAAAGACAACCAACAAAGGCTTGCAACTCAAAAAAGGGAACCAAGTCAGACAATCAAGAAGTTATGAAAATTTAGAAATCCCTGACAAGGTTATGAAACTTGGAGGAATAGTGACCAAGGTTAGGAAAAACACACAATCAATGACTTTGACCAATTGTCATGAGGAATAAACAATAAGGTATTTGAAAATGAATGGGTAAAAGACATGAAAGGCCTAAGGAGGGGAAGTTTAAAATTATTGATACCAGATTAGAAGTTATTGATAACAAAGCCTTATTGCAAAACTTTGGTAATGAGTTAGTGACAATAAAGAGGCAAACAAGCTCAAAACAATAGACATTACCAACTTCAAAGTCAAATTCATCAACAAAATAGGTAGCAATATCAAGGTAAAAATCAATTAAATTATGCCAAACCCTTGAATAGTGTAAATCCAGCCAGTAATAATGCTTCAAGGGATCTTGTTCTAGTTTAGAATAACTTAGCTAAAGAAAATGACACATGTTACCCATGCAATCATCAACATAATCAAAATGTATGTCAAAATGGAGAGTTTGTACAAACTCTAATGGTTCAAAATGAACACTCAACTTGAAGACAACAATTTGTTGTAAATCAAGTAGCTACCAATAGGAAAGATCACATGTGCTAGGATACTCTACATTGGTCAATTGGCATGAGGTATATTTCTATTGTCTAAACCAATTAACTGTTGATGTAGTAGCTTAGAATAAAATATCAAAGAAAAGAGTAATGGATAATGTTATATCTTTCACTGTTGGTCAAGCATCAACCTCCCAACCTCCCCAAGCAACTACAATTTTTGGTATAATAGGTATGAAAATCATGCTACAACCAAACTAGGTTATTGGTAAGAGTAACAAAGCATAAGAACAACCACCAACCATCCAATTAGCAAAGTTGGACCTTGCTTTTCCAAAGGTTTCATCTAAGGTTACTCAAGATCCTTTCAATATTTTTGATCAAATGAAGAAGTCTAACCAGAATGTCACCATGTGGTATGCTTTATGCATCCCATCTCAAAGGTATTTGTTGCAACAAGATTTGGAAAGGTTCAATGAGCTAGATTATATGCCCAAAAATTAAGGAACTACTCCATAAACTAGCCTAGTGCAACCCAAGGAAGAGGGGAATTCTAGTAAAATCACTAGGCCACCTCCCTTCTATTCATCCTTAATTATCGAGGATCATATAGCACATAATTGTATGATAGATTTAGTGGTCTATAGTTTTTTAATGCCCAAAATAGTTATTTATATGCTCAACATTAAATATGAACCAGTGACAAGAGGGTTTGTGCAGTTGGATGATACTATTTTCAAGATAGTGGGAGTCATCAAGTATTTAAAAGTGTTCCTTCGCTATACTGCAATGCAAGAAATCTTGGTCATAGATTTCCCTACCTTCTTTCTCATCCGTTTCTCAAGAGAGCTCATTACTAAGATAGGTGGATATTTATCTTCTAATTGGTCTCGTATGTTATTTAGGACTAAGTATGGTACCAAAGCTACCATCAAAGAAAATCTTATTGCAAAGGATCATATTGAATCTTACACTCCTATCCCCATAAATATGAATTACACATTGCATGATCAAAAGGATCATTGTTTTGTTCATGAGCCTACTACTCTTTGGAGGAGTTTCTTGATTGTTTGCTACATGAATAGGGTAATGTGTTTTATTTTGACCCACTCAATGAAATAGAGGAAATTGGTCTTGGTACTTATTGCATTTATGAAGAGGATAATACTATTCCCAATCTCATGAAAATTCAAGGAGATTTAGAGGGGTTGTCGAAGTTATTTATTGATGGCTCTAGAAACAAGAATGGTGTAGGTGCTAGTGTAATGTTGGTCTCTCCAAGTAAGGAGGAGTATTACTTCTCTTTCATAATTCAATTTAGTTGCACTAATAATGTGGTTGAGTATGAGGCCCTCATCTAAGGTCTCCAACTTACACAAAGAAGGAATACCATATTGTTAAAAGTATTTGGAGATAGTGAATTAATTGTCAACCAATCAAGACTCAAAGTATAAACAAGAATAACCTATTCAAATCCTGCATACACAAAGTTTTGGATTTGGTTGAGAGTTTTGAGGACTTTGGCATCCAGACTATCCCTAGAGGTTAGAATAAGCATGTTGATAGACTTGAAATAACTGGTGCTCAATTTGACATATGGACAAATATTACAAAAAAGAGGGAGTAACATATTAAGCTTTTTTAAGGCATGTTGTTCCAAACAACCAAGTAAATTGGAAAGTCTTTGAAAGTAATTAAAAAATTATCAATTTACTTCAAAAAGAGGTAGGTTTTTTTTGCAAGAATCGGTCTAAGCTACAAGACCAATATGGTGATTACATTATGTAGCTAAATGAAAAGTTACCCAAGGGTTTCATCGCCCTTGAGGGAATATTTAATTCAAATGACCAACTAAATTAGAAGAAAATGAACCTAGCAGTGAGAAAGGGTGATTACAAGTAGGTTATCATTATAGAAGGAAAATATTGAAACTTGGGAAAGGTATGTTCTACATCTAAACATGAAATCTTCACTAACCTTTGCAATAGATATAGTGATATAGTTACATGGAATTGTGAAGACTTAAAGGGTTTTTACCCAAACCTTGGCTAACATACTATTGAACTGAATCGTAATGCAAAGCCTATAAGGAAAAATAAAATGGTTGTTAATCTAAAGATTGAACCTCTAATGAAGAAGGAATTGACTAAATTAATAAAGGCTAGGATCAACTTTCCTATCAAATGCTCTTCACGGGTTGTCAACCTTGTCCCTATCAGGAAAAAGAATGGGGAGATAAGGCTTTGTATTGACTTCAGCAACCTAAATAGAACCTCCCTAAAGGATCACTACCCTCTTCCCTCCATGGAACAGATTTTGCAAAAGGTTAGTGGTTCAAAAATATTTTCTTTCTTGGATGGCTACTCAAGAAACAATAAAATTTTAGTCCAAGAATCTGATTGACATAATACAAAATTTACTACTAAATAGGGTACCTATGCATATTTCAATATTCCTTTTTGGTTAACCAATGCTGGTGCTACCTTTCAATGGGCCATGGATATGGAATTTCAAGGCGTATTCAAAAAAATTGTGTTTGTCTACTTGGATGAAATAAAAGTCCTTTCAAAACATGCAAGTGATCACTTCAACTACCTTGAGCAAGTCTTCCAGAAGTATAAGAAGTATGGCATTTCCCTAAACCCAAACAAGTGTGTCTTTGCCACTGACCAAGGTAAATTACTTGGACACATTATTTCCAAAGATGGTTTGGCCATTGATCCAGAAAGTGGATTCCATCCTATATATTCCACTCCCGAACCATAAGAAGGGATTATATTTACCTTCATAAGAATAATTAATTTTGTTAGAAGATTCATTCCCAACCTTGCTACGTTGGTAAAGGCTCTCACTTCCATGCTAAAAAAAATGGTACTCAATTGGAAAAAAGAAGGTAAAGATAGCTTTGAAGCTATAAAAAAAGAAATTTCTAGAGCTCCTACCCTTGTTAATCCTAGCTATGACAAGGAATTCATTATTTACACTTTTAGAGGAGAAGGAAGCATATCGGTTGTGTTGACACAACTAAACACTAAAAATATTGAACACCCTATTGCCTCCTTTAGTGAAGGACTTAAGGATTATGAGATAAAGTATAACTATGTTGAGAATTAGGTCCTTGTTATTGTTAGGGAATTAAAAAAATAGACACATGTTGTCTAACAATAGGATTCATTTAATGGTCCATCATGCCAACATCAAAGAATTTATGTTGAACAAAGATATTAGTGAAAAAAGCATTCAGTGGGTCACTAAAGTGATGAAGTATGAAATTGATATTAATATCACCAAACTTTTGAGAGGCAAGGGGTTATTTGAGCTACTTGTCTTGACATTTGAGACTCATACAAAGGATTCCCTTGTGTTATAGGAGTACCAAATACTCAACATTGACACTCAAAACAATTGGGTGAATGATATGACTACCTTTTTGCAGGGAGGTGGATATCCTACAGATCTAAATAAAACCAAAAGAAGACACATAAAATTGCAATACATCCCCTATGCCATAGTGGATGGCATACTGAAAAGATAAAAATGGTGTGCTCTCTTTTGCTTCTACGGTTTTGGACCTAAAAGGAGAGAGACCATTTCCTTGCTCTTCACTCAATAACAAACCCTTGAGATTTCAATGCAAAGGAGATTAAAATATTGAAAAGGGATGTTCTAGGGATTGAATGATAACTAATGATGGGTTCACCACCAAGTGTAAACTCAGAAAAGATAATATTTTGAAAAACATAGTGTGATATGCAAAAAAACACTAACTGACCTAAGAAAGTGAATAAAATGTAGTAAAAAGCTATAATAATGGAAGTGTGCACCTAGAATCTAGAGAGAGATGGAATGGAGCTTTGAAATCCTAAATTTTTTGCCTTTTAGGCCTAGTGGGACTCATTCACCATTTTGGGTGAATTAGTCCCAGTTCTAGAAAACTATATCGAGGAAAGTTTTAGCCAAATGGGTATCTAAATCTATAAAGATCTCCAAGAAAACCTATAGTGGGACTCATTTAACACTTGTGGTGAATGAGTCCAGTTTGGATTTTTTGTAAATTCATAGTTTGGATCTGCTCCTCTCAGTCTACTCAATCTCTACCTCTAGGTGTCTGGATCCAAAACCTTGATTTCCGAGACTATAAGTTAATTTTTGTGAATATTTTGAACTTTCAAGTAGGGAGATGACTCCAACAAGTTTTAAACCTATTCTTCAATCATCTCCAAGCCTTCAAAGCACCTAGATCTACAATTACACAAAGAAAGAGAACAAAAGTGTTGATTGTTAGGGAATAGGGGTTTGCCTTGGTCAAATCCCTTTAAGGTAATTAAACCAAATGATGAAATAAGATGATGAAGCATGAATATGAATTAATCCAATTATAATATTTCCATGATGATGGATCTTGAATTATTGCAACAATTGATGAAGAATCTTGCTCTTGAATGCCATAGAATTGATCTTGAAAGCTATCTTGATTGCCTTGTGAAGACTTGAAATGCCTAACTCTTGCTTTCTTGACTTGAGAACATGAATGTATGATTTTTCTTCCAGGAAATGAGGATTTTAAGGCTTTCTTATATAGGAAATCCACTCACATGACCGTTTATTTGATCCCTAAGGCCGACATTGAAGAAATTTGAATTAAAACCCAACTTTTCCTACTCAAAGCCTTGAAAATAGCTGAAATGGGACTCATTTTCCATCTTGAGTGAATGATTCCCACCTAGATGGGAATCATTCACCCAAGGTGGCGAATGGGTCCCACATGTTAGGGAGTGAAGAAATTAGGTTTAGATGTTGATTTTGTCGGGTCTTTGATTAAAATATACCTTGGGATGCACAATATGGGGTTATAGGGGCCTAATAATGATGATGTAAAGGTTATAAATGCAAGAGGGAACAAATTCCAATGTAAAAGTGTAAATAAATACACTTTTCAACACTAAATTAAGGCAAAGTTGAGTCTATTTAGCTTATAAGGGCCCTAAATCCCATGTGAATGTGTAAAACACATTACAACACTAGATTAGGTCCACTTGATTTACAATCCTCCCAAATTTAATGTGAAGATGTAAATAAATACATTTTACAACATTAAAATAGGACAAAGTTAAGTTAATTTAGCTTAAAAAGGGCCCAAGAACTAATGTGGATGTGTAAAACACCTCACAACACTAGACCGATGCAACATTAAATCCAATTTATCATTAATTATTCCCATATCAATATAGGGACATTTTTTTTGACACTACACATACTTTTTAGAAAATACCTCAATAGAGTGTTGTTAAGGTGCATTGAATAAATTCAGGTCACTAGATAGTTAGAGGAGTTCCATGATGGATCTTTAGGTGATAATTTTTCTATAGGGACCACTGCTTCTAAAATAATGATGGTTGGGTATTATTAGAAAACCCTAATTAATGATGCTCATATATGGATAAGAAAATGTAGGAAGTGTGCTTTATTTTATACAAAGTGAAGTTTAGTTGCCCTTCTTCTTTATCCCATTTAGGCAGACTAGCCATTTACATAGTGGGGTTTGGATTTTATTGGAATTCATGATGATGTTGGGATTAAGGTGTCTGAACCTTAGAGTCCCAATATTGGATAATTTAATATATTATTCAATTTGTTTGTATTGTTTAATTAACTTTGGTGTCATGTCATAAATTGGGACCCATTGGTTAGGTGGCATCCTCGTTAAAAGTGATTGGATGACACATCATCATCGCAAGTGGACATAAGAATCCCAATTTAGAACCTTTGACTTATGATAGATCTTATGATGCATCATAAGGAATATTTATGCGTGGAGAAAGTTGGCACCCAAGTTGGGTTATGACAAGTAAGAGAATTAGATATTTTGGTAAGTTATGATAGATTCTCTTACATATTCTATAATGGATCTTGTGGCAGATTTTATGGTAGATTAATGACATATTTTATGATATGTGTAAAGTATTTTCATAGGCTATTATGAGCACATTTTGGGTGCCCAAGCTTGGAGAGAGAATATTTCATGTTATGATAATTGTAAGGGGTGTAAGGGAATACTATTCATGTGTCCAAATGCATGTCTATGGTGTGGGATATTGTGCCATGAGTATTTGGATTCCTATCCTATTTTAGATGATTCTCTTAGCTTTTATTCTCTATATATTTTATGCCTTGCATTGAAGAATAAATAGTTTTCTTAGAGATAACAAAGTGCTGCTAGATTCACTCTAGAATAGTGTTTCTTTCAAAGAATTTTTTGAAGAAATTTTGTACTTAGAGCTACATTGTAACCTCTATTTGATTTAATATAGTAGTATAGTGCTTTTTGAAGCTGGGGTTTTTTACCCAAAAGGGTTTTCTCCTTGTATATTTGGTGTTTGTTGGTTTTTTGTTCTTGTTGTTCTATCTCATTCTTTCTATGTGTTTCTCCTTACTATGATTGTATAAGGTGTTAAAAGGAAAATTTTGTAACTCTCCACTACTTAGATTAGTGTAGGAAGTTGTTTCTGCTCACTTAGATTCCTTTTAGTTGGTATTAGAGCCTAGCTAGCCCTGATTCTTTTGTTTGGTTAGAAGAGTTTTTTTAGCAGATCTTTATTTTAGTGGGAGTTTTGTAGAAGTGTACTTTGTGACCTTGCTATAGGAAAAGAGATGGAAAGTACATTTGGAAGGATTGAGATGGAGAAGTTTAAAAATAGTATCTTTGAGCTTTGGAAGCTCAATTTGGAAGATATAATTGAAGATTGTGAGCTATGGGTTCCAATTTCTGGAGCCAAACCATCGAGAATGAAACAACAAGACTGCAAGCTCATAAATAAAAAAGGAAAAGGGTCTCCTTAGACTATGTTTGGTTGATTATGTTCCCTTGAATGTTCATGAAGAGAATACAATTTCTTCTTTGAGGAAGAAACTTAGAGATGTTTATTAGGATAAATCCTTGGTAAGTAAGTTATTCCTGAGAAAGAAGATGCATTCTCTAAAGATGGAAGATGGAGGATTTGTGGTAGACCACCTCAATTCCTTTAACATGTTGATTGCTCAACTAGGTTCCATTGGAGACATGATTGAAGAAAAAGGCCATTTCATGATCCTATTGTGTTCATTTCTAGACTCATGGGATCACCTGATGATGGCTATTGGAATAAAAACAACCACTTTCAAGATGGATGAGGTGGTTGCTTCATTATTATCTAAAGAGATGAGATTCTTTCAAGATGGCTAAGGAGGCCCTTGTTGTTCATGGTAGACTGAAGGAGAAAGGTAAAAAGGAGGACAAGAAATCTAAATCAAAGTCTCTAAGGAGATCTAAGTCTCTTGGTAAGAAGTCCAAGGAAAAATGTTGGAATTGTGGAAAAAATGGTCACTTTTAGAAAGATTATGAGGAGAAGAAGAAAAACAAGTTTTTCTCTAATTTTTAATTTGAAAAATCATACCAAGAGGAAACAAAAACATTTATTGTAGCCTTAGCAACCCATACATCAGAAGATGTGTGGTTGATAGATTCGAGTGCATCCTTTCACATGACCTGTCATAGAGGTTATTTTTTGAAGTATGAAGAGTACGATGGTTGGAAGGTGTACTTGGGTGATGAATCTCATTTGAAGATCATTGGTTATGGAAGAGTCAAAATCATATTTCTAAATGGAAGAGTGAAGGGGATTGATGGTGTCTTGCATATCTTGGGCTTGGCATGAAACCTCCTTTCTATAAGTAAACTAAATGATTCACAAGTGTAAGTTGTTTTGTTTTTTGGAGGATGCAAGATAATAAGAGAAGCTATGGTGTTGGATAAGGTTGTTCGAGTTGGAACTCTATAGAAGATAGATGCATGCACAATATAGTACAATAATTCACATATGGTAGTGATATAAAGAAAACCAACCTAATATTTTTAAAATCAAATCTATATAAATGTTCTCCCTTAGCTTCTTGTTTCTCCAAATCTCTTTTCCTATTGTTCAAACCTTCACACAACTCCAAAATCTCTTCATCTCTCACAAAATGGTGCCTTGTTTTTCATTCACTATGTTGAATAGGAAACTAAGAGGGGGGGTGAATTAGTAATCACCAAACTAAACACTCTAATCATTTACCAAAACAAGATCTTGATACTGCTTAATTTATTAAACATTAAGTGCAAAAACTAAAATTCATCACATAAAAATAGTAACAATGGATCTATGTGGAAAACCTAATAAGGGAAAAACCATTGTGAGGATGAACTTACACTATAGAGAATACCAAAATTGATTAAAAAAATGGTTCACTCCTTGAAATAAGGACTCACCTCCAAACCAAGGACTCACTTTCCAAAACAAGGATTGACTGTCCAATAGGGCTACAACTCAGAGATACAAAATATGGCCAATTGCTAGAATACAAGAGTTATGGCTCATTTCCAAAAGTATGAACTTATGGAATACACCTTACTTGTATTGAGTTCAGTTCTGAATGAAGCTCTATATAAGTAGTACCGCTTCTCCCAGTAGTCACTTAATAATTGTATTATGATCTTCAGCTAATAAATTAATTAGACTTGCACCATGCACATACACTCTATTATCTTTGCCTGCTTTTCTCACTCTGCTCTTCTGCTCTCTTTATTCTTCTTTCTTTTATCTTTTCTAGAGAGTCATATATATATATGTATATTTTATTTATCAATTAGGTCAAAATCATATAAGGTTAACATATTTCTTGTGTAAGAAAAAAATCCATAAAACATAACTAGTCCTCATAATATATTGCATATGCTAAGTTGTCCAAGATCTTGAATATCATAATCATAGCTTGTCTCATGATAGAAACTGGACCTAAAATCCAACACATTGAATCACATATAATGAACATCTTCGATAGGGAATAGCTTCTGGTAACCATATCATACATTCAATACCGTGTTGACATTAATGACAACCTGCTAACATCAATGACAACCTGTGTGAACCCCAATCCTAATACCTGCAAAACAATAAGAACAAACACATTCAATTATAGAATGCAAGCAAGAACAAGGATTCCCCATGAAATCCATTCACAAAGTTTAAATTAGGAAAAACAATGAAGAACACAATGA
Organism: Sequoia sempervirens; assembly: GCA_007258455.2. NCBI lineage: Eukaryota > Viridiplantae > Streptophyta > Pinopsida > Cupressales > Cupressaceae > Sequoia > Sequoia sempervirens. The sequence goes on from VDFB02280647.1 coordinate 206,032, forward strand.
AAACAATAAAATAAAGATTGAATCCTAATTAAACTAGCAAACTCATGATCCCATGGGGGAATTGGTGCCAATTTGATGTGAAAATTGGCCCTTTCCCAACTCCTATGATGCAAGCTTGATGTGTTGATGATAATTGATCCACTTTGATGAAGGATGGTGAATGCTTCAAGCTAAAAACCTGCATAACCTAACTAAGATTCAAGAATGATGGATGTAATTTGATAGATATTTGAGCATGGTAACTTTGCATAATTTGTGGATGATCAAATGAGGAGATGAGCTCTTCATTTATAGATGATATTGAAAGATGAATGTCCAAAATTGAGCAATGTGGGACTAACATTCATCCAATGGCAAGATTCCACTTGTCAACCTATGAGTGGATAGAGGATGTGCAAGTTTTGAGGATTGTGCCAATAAATGCCTATTTTTGAATTTTGAATTTGATGAAATGAAATGTTTAGGGGGGATGAAAGATGAGTTAAATTCCAAGTGGGAGACATGTAAGAGCTTTAAATTCTTTGTTGGATGGACAAGTCATTTTGGGGTAAGATTTCAAATTTGAGGAATATTCCCACTTGGATGCCTTTTTGAATGAAAATAGGTTATTTATAAATCAACTAAATGATTTAATTGTGCAAGTTACAAAATCTAGAGGATTTGAGTGATTCAGATTAAATTAACTAGGATTTGATTAATTTAAGGAGAGATTAGGTGATTTGACTATCTGATTTAGATTTGTGGGTTGAAATAAATAAAAAAGAGATGAAAATGATTAAGACATAGTTAAATAAATATTTTGATTTATTTAACCAAAGGGGGTGATGTTAGATTAAATTAGATAAATGTTTGATTTATTTAATTTAATTAGATGAACTTTAGATATTTAATCAAATAATATGGATTATTTAATTCAATAAAGATAGGAAGATGAAATGACCTAGCTAATTACAAAGAGACAATGATTTAATTAAATCGGGGGATTTATTTAATTAAAAGGGGAATTATGATGACTTTAATCAAATAAGGCTATTTGATTAAATGGTTAGATAGAGGGATAATTCAGGATGAGGCAATGTTAGTAGATCAGGATCGAGTGTGCGATATCAATCTATCTATTTTCGATGTCTACACAACCATTTGATGAAATCCAATTTCTGGCAATCTCCCCCTTTGTCATTGATGGCAACACAAGATGTGAAAGGCCAACAACAAAATCCTTTGTAGTTCTTCCCCTTTGATGAGCTGAAATGATTTCCATTATTTTCACATGTTCTCTCTCCCCCCCTTTGACATCAATGGAAAAGAATAAAATATTTATCTCCCCTTTCAAAAATTTCATACAAAAATAGTCTTCAAAAATGATATCAAAAATGGTTCTTTACCTCAATCCTTCATCTCCTAAAATGTCTCCTTGTGTTCTTTTAATTTTCGAAGAAGTGTCTTCTAGGAGTCCACTACCAACCTGATGCTTACACAAATACTATTGTTCATCACTATCAAATCAATTATTTCCAGGAGAGTATCTGAGATAGTGATATTATGCTCATTCTTCTCAACTTCCACAAGGAGACTTAAAAGTTGTTCCAATATCAATTCAATTATTTCTTTAACCTTCCAGAATGTCTTCACAATTTTAACCCTCTATATTAGAATGTCTGTAAGTTCAAAATATAAGGAATTGATCCTTTTCTTCTATGCTCCATCCTTGTCATTAAGGATATCATATATTTTTTGAATAGAGTCCAACTGAATATCAATAGCATTGAGTTTTGCTCTGTAGTATCAAACAGCAGTAGGCCATTGGAAAAAATACCTATACACATTGTTTACATTCTTGATGCATGTTTTAAATTCATTTATGCTCTCAATCAATCTCTTCTGTGCATTTCCACATCTTTCTTGCATGGTCAATTGAATCAGATCTTTTTCTTTTGTTTCACTATGTGATAGTGCCTATAGTCTATCTTCAATCTGCTCAATCAATACTTCTAGTAAAACAATTGTCAATTCACTCAGATCAATATCATTATGAATTATTTAAATATCCAAGGTGTCTATGATCTCATATTATTCATATGATGGTTGTGACAACCAAACATCTCCAATCTTCTTCAGTCCATCAGATTGCTCAAGAATCTTCAACACCTTATCCTTAGTAAAATCTTCATCATCATTCATTGATGCCAAATCAATTACCTCTATAATCTTTTCTTCCTTTTCTTCTTTCTTCTCCTCTATCTTCAACTTTATTTTTGGAGGAGAAATTGAGATGATTCTTCTTGCTTTCCTCTTTCCAAAGGAGGATCTTGCTTCAGACATCCCAACTGGACTGGAAACCATACTAGAACTCCATGATGCATTTTTTTTTTCAAAGTATTCTTTACAAATCTTTTCTTTCTCTACTAAACATTCCATGTACCAGTAGACCAACTTTCCAACTGGTACAACTAACTTCCACACAACATTCTCTTTCAATAGTAATGATTTCAAAAAATACATCATCAAACATATAACCAGAGATCCAAAATGAAAAGGGTAATTTTGATTCTTTTTCATATTAATATTCTCCATTGATTGGTTCCTTAGTAACTCACACAAATTGAAATCCACATTATTTTCAACCATTTGATGTGGAATGTAAATGAAAATCATCAAAGTAGAACCTTCCCTATTTTTGAAATAGATTTGATATGAAATTTGTCATATGTTGAACATACCTTATCACTGGGTTAATTATAGTATGAATTAGAAATTCCCTTTGATCTCTTTTTATCCTAGTTAGGGCTTCAACTTATTTGTTCTTCACTGATTTGTTTACTGGAATAGGTCCATTAATGCATAATCCTATTATTGCTACAATTGCTTCCTTTGTGATCTCATACGGTTTGTCGAAGATCATTTGATCACCTTAAATTATACTTAGGACAAGCCAAACAATGTCCACATCTGAAAAGCATAGAAATTCTCTCTAAATGTCTAAACCCTTGTGCCCTAAATTCTTGACCTTTTGTGTTTTCTCAATTGAAAGGGAACATTCAAAATTTTGAATCATTTCGTGGTCAAATTCATTGATCTGTAACTTATTTTTTGCAATTTGTTGTTGCACAAATTAAATAACACCATTTCCTTTGACTCCATTTTTTTAGCTTTTTTCTTCCTACTTTTTCTTTACACAACCTTAACTCCTTATTTCTCAGCTACACTTTACTCCTTAGCTTCAATTCATACTGTGAAAAGTGACCACTCAATCTTCCTTATTTAACTTATCACTTTTAGGGTTTCATCATAAAAATGTAATTTATTGCTTATGACATCATCACATATACTTCACTTTGTTAGTACCTCCTTCTCAACAAAAAATGTCAGATCAACTTCCAAATGACGAAACGATATAATACTAGAATCTAATTCAACAAACTCATTTCTACAATCTTCCCTTTTTCTCCAAGTCATGATACTTTTCTTAAATTCATCTGATTTTTCCCTAATTCTGTATTCATTGCTTTTCACCTTTTAAGTTGCCAACTACTTTATGAGATACACTATAAACCAAGAAGAGCTTCACAATTTTCTTGATTTTCCTCTTTTCTACTAGAATTTTTTCTTAATTCTTTAAAAATAGATATTCATATCACATATCCTTGTTTCCTCGCATGACACATCATTAATTGGGGGTTTGTTACATTTTTATATGACTGCTCCCATTGAAACCACTACCAAGTTCAATTCTCAAAGATGCATGTGCACTAGATGTAGATGCAAGATTATTTGATTCATCTTTGTTCTTAGGTTCATCCTTCTTTCTCCAAATTTTTGACATCTCTCTCGTTACTTCTTTTGGATCTACCTTGTTCACATGTTTGGTCTTCTGTTCCAGATCATTTTTCTTCCCAACTTTGCTCCTACAAGATTTTGAGATATGTCCTAGTTTGTTACAAGTGTATCACATATATGGACATTTACATCAATATTTTTAATTGAACCTTCATCTTTTAAGACCTATCGCAACTAAACCATTAACAATTTGAAGATGATGCAAACTAGTGATTTGTGGCAATTTGTGTGTAGATTTTAAATATATATTTTTTAAATTCAAAATAAATCATGAATATTTCAACATCTCCTTTAATAACTAGTTTTAAATAGAAAACAACATTTTTAGAAAGTAACGTTTATGTTGTACAACATAACTTTTCTTATATAAAGGATACAATTCTAATTTTTGAAATATAGATTCTCAACATCAATTTCTAGAAAAAGGATATTTTTTAATAATTTTTTGTTACATATATATATTTTTAATTAATTTTTAAAGTCACTATAACTATAATTTGGAAATGCATGTGTGTTGTACAACCTAACTTACTGTGTATTTATCAAAATCCATTTTTTCATATTTTGGTTTAACAATGACATCAATATGTAGGGAAAGGGTATTTTTTGAATTTTTTTTACAATGGTTTACTATTTTTCCACCTCTATAGAAAAAAGAGCTTGATGTGCAAAGAAAAACCTATGTTCAGTAAAAATTAAAAAATAAATACAAGATAAAATTAAAATATATCAAATTTATACCTATTGGAAAGCTCATTTCAAGGGATACAATCTTGCAAAATATATTTTCTAAGTGAAATTATTTAATCCATCAAAAGGTAAAGAAAATGTGTTATTTTGCCAACATTTTGATAGGTACAAAGGAGACTCCACTGTGGGTATGATTTAATACTATCAGGGTTCTATCCAAAGGGGTTTGATCTAATGGGGTATTATCTATCCCTCTTCAATTAAAACCCTTTAGGTGGAACCTCTCAAGACTAAAATCATTATTTTTTCTAAAAAAGTGATTTTAGGAAAAAATCAACATGTCCCAAAAGTGAGACACACTATTGTGGCAACACCCCATTTAACATGTCTTTGATTAAATGGATTTTTGTTTATTCTTGACCTACACTGATTAGACTTGTGTCCAAAGATATTGCATGTGTAATAGTAGCCTTGAAAGGATTGAATTCTTCTATTTTGTATTAAATCTATTCATCATCATTTGGCTTCCACATTTGGTAGCTATATGTCCAAACTTATTGCAGACATAACATTTTCCAACAAAGAATCTAACATTTTGACTCATTCTATTCTGGTTCATCATTCTACATTCTATTGCTCTATGTAAAAATTTATTGCATGAGAAACAAAATCCATTAAAAGATGGGTACCTTAGAGCAATAGGCTGTCGGATGGGAATCCTTCTTGGTAAAGTTCCTTTGATTCTTGTTTTGATAAGTATTGCCTTGAAGTTTCCTCTAATTGTACACTTTGTTGAAAAATGGATTAGCCTTTGAACTTTGTTCTTCTTCAAGCCCTAGAATTCCTTTATCCTTTGTAGGTTTCTAAGATGAAATCAACTCATCAAGCATTGTAGAACTTGTCTTGAACCTTTCTACATGATATTTCGCTTTTTCTAGATCAGTTCATAGGGTTACTACTTGTTCAAGCTTATCACATTTTTTTTTATCTTTGAACTAATAACCTCTTTCAAGCATATTTCTTCTATCTTTCTTTGTTTAGTTTCCAATTTCAAATTCTCTTCCATCCTTTTTCTTTCTTCAAGTTTCATTCTTAGATTCTCAACAATCTCCATTGCTTCCTTTAGTTCCTAGTTAACTTCTTTATGGTTCAACTTGAAATTTTGGATCTGATTCCTTAGTTTCTAAATGCATTCACTTTTTTGCTTGACATTTTCTTTCAGATCTTCATTTTCAAACCCTAAAGTCTTTGTTCTTAATTCTTCATCCAAGTTAGATTCCTTCACCATTTCTTTCTTCAAGTTTCATTCTTAGATTCTCAACGATCTCCATTGCTTCCTTTAGTTCCTAGTTAACTTCTTTATGGTTCAACTTGAAATTTTGGATCTGATTCCTTAGTTTCTAAATGCATTCACTTTTTTGCTTGACATTTTCTTTCAGATCTTCATTTTCAAACCCTAAAGTCTTTGTTCTTAATTCTTCATCCAAGTTAGATTCCTTCACCATTTGTTCAACCTACCAAGATCTCCTTTGAGTTGTTAAACACATTCCAAAGGACCAAGGTCTCATACCAATTCTTGAATAGGAAAACTAAGAGGGGGGGTGAATCAGTTGTTGCCAAACTAAATGCTTTAATTGTTTATCAGAAAAAGATCTTGATACTGCTTAATTGATTAAACATTAAGTACAAGAACTGTAAGTCATCACATAGACATTTAGTAACACTAGATGTACATGGAAAACTCAATACTTAGGGAAAAACCATGGTGAGGATTAAATCACACTATAGAGAATATCACAACCAATTACAAAAAATCCTGACTCCTTGAAATATGGACACACTATCCAGAACAAGGACTCACTATCTTGAACAAGGACTCACTATCCAACAGGGTTACAACCCGAAGATACAAAAGATGGCTAACTGTCATAATACAAGAGTTATGGCTCATTTCCAAAAGTATGAACGGATGGAATACACCTTCCTTGTGCTAAGTTCAACTCTAATTGAAGATATAAATAAGTAGTACTTCAAGTCTTCCAATATTCACTTAATAAGTCTATTCTAATCTTCAACTGATAGATAAATTAGGCTCGCACCATATCCATACAATCTGTTATCTACAACTTCTTCGCTCACTTTTCTCTTTTTCTCTCTCTCTTATTCTTTCTTTTATTTTTTGTGAAGAGTCTCATATATATATATATATGTATTTTTTATTCATCAATTAGGTTAGCATCATATAAGGTTAACACATTTCTTATGTCAAAAAAATATCCATAAAACATAACTAATCCTAATAATATATTGCATACACTAAGTAAGCCAAGATATCGAATATCAAAATCATGGCTTGTATCACGGTAAAAATTGGACCCAAAAACCAACACACCGGATCACATATAATGAGCATATTCGATAGGGAATAGCTTCCGATAACCATCTCATACATTTAGTAATGTGTTGACATCAATGACAACATGTTGACATTAATGAAAACCATTTGATGCAATCCAATTTCAAACACATTGGTGTTGCTCAAACCTACAACCAAAACCCCCCATTGAATACCTCTATAGAGGTATTTTTCTCCTTCACATTCCTGACAAATGTCTTCCCACATTTTTCTTCAAAAACTCCAAGAAATATACATTAAAATTGTCAATTCTGGCCCCAAAATGAGCTCCCAACTCTTTCCCAAGAATATCTGTCCATATTCTAATTTTATGCAGAGTTAAATGAGACATTTTAAGCCTCCATTAACTCCTATAGGTGTTGTCTTTACTCCTAGAGGAATTTTTCTCTATTCTAGGCATTTTAAAATATCTAAAATCTTGATTTTTTGTCTCTTTTATGTTCCAAATGCCCCCCACATTATTTATGCAATAGATAAATATTTAATGAAGAAATAAAAAATTATATTTAATTTCCATGGCCCTCATATACCCTTCCACGATAAAATTGATCAAATTGGTACTCTAGAAGTGTCAAATCAAGTACCGACAAACAAAAAATTGAAAGTTATCTGATTTAAATAAAAACTAGTGTGCAAGCTTGGAATGGTATTCCATGGACCCCTGCAAAAGGATTTTTCTCAAACCTTCATGAATTTTAAAATTTTAACCTTTTTGAAAATTGCAAACATTATTTAACAAACTTCTAATATTAAAATCTCTCAAACTGAAAACGATATGACTTTGATTCCTTTTTCACATTTCACATGCCACCTCCATGAATACCCCTAACAAATTATTTTACTCCAATCCTTACGAGTTTTCATGAAATAATTTTTGAAAAATGCTTATGAAGCCTTAAAATGATGATTTGACAAAAAAATATTTTATACAAATATGAATATAGAAAGAGCTTTCCAAAGCTGAGAGATGCCAAATTAACCCCAAAACACATTAAGACTAAAATTCAAATCTAAATCTATTTTTTGGTTGATGTCGATTGCTAGTCTACCTTGATGCTCCCGCATCAGACACACTAAGTAGGAAAAATTTTATGAGCAGATCTCAGGCATGTGCAAGATCATGATGGGCCAACAAGTGGCAATATGATGGGTATGTGGCTGACGACTATTTTTTAACCCAAATTTGATGAAACGAAAAGGGTTTTTAAAGGAGATTATCAACTTTCCACCGATATAAATTATGCTTTACTTTGAATTTAGTATGTAATTATTATTCATTTTCCGTTCAAATTATGACTAAAGTCCTGATTGATAGGATAATTGAAGAACATCTATAGCTTTCAAATGGTATCATGGTTTTTGAATCCAAAACATGTTTCACATTCTATGTTTCGCATACTATAGGATTAAAAAAATAAAAATTGAATTTCATGAAGTTTTGACCAAGTTAAGGTGGTCAGACATAAGATTTTTTATATTTTTTAAAAAGTTGTAATAAAAAATTCATAATTGATTATTTACTTTGAAAAAAATTACAAAAAAATATGCATCACATCAGGGCATGAGTCCTCTACTTATATCTAAAATCTTAGAAAAAAAATATTATCATTTTATTGTGGTTAGGGTGGTCAGACAGACACCTACTTATTTTTTCCCTGAAATTTAAGTACAACTACATTGAAATTTTAAATTTTCACCAAATAGATTTTTTTTTTTAAACAAGCCTAGTAGTTTAGAAACTATGTTCAATTTTATATAAATTATATTCTTACATATTTTTGAAATAATATAAATAACTTATTCAAATTTTTATGTCAAGTTGCCTAACTCTGATTTTTCTAAATTTTTGCCACTTAAGGGCATTTTTTTTCATGATGATCCTACACATACCCTCTCACAAAATGCAGTGGAGTAGTAGAATTACTCTTTTAGGTTGTGAAAAACCTACAACAAACTTTATCATTTATTTAGAAAAAAAAATTCTTCCTTCACCTCTTCCAACACTTAGATGGGATTCTTGTCGTCCTCCTCCACCAAGTGTGCACTCTATTCATCATTCTTCTCATGGACTCACATCCACCATAGACCATCATTCTTCGACATATCTCTCCTTCCTTTTGATCTTTCTTCATGGGATCCAACCCACCAAAAACCGACCACCTCCACCAAGTTCCTCCTGCACCATCATCTACAACCTCTATACACAAATATGCAACATTCACATACCCATTCTCAACTACAACTTTATCTTCTAATACTGCAATCTCTTCCTTAGAGGGTAAACAATCAAAAATTTAAAATTTAAAACCATAAATTACCTTCTTTGCTACCCCAACATCATTTTCTTCATCCAAAAACCCTTTCATGTATGCATCTTCATAAAGTTGTTTGAATTTCTCCCATGTAGTCATGTCCTCTAAAGGACCATTGTTTGTTGCATCTCCTTCTTTATTGTTTGCATCGAAGATAACTTCATCCAAAATTTTCCTCTCAAATAACCTATCTATAATCCTTATTTCTTCTTTCAATGAGAGATCATCCTCTTCCTCACCAACCCACTTGTCAAATTTAGGATCATCCATGTTTGCAATTTTTTATTGTAAACCCTCTTCATCCACTTCACATAATGCACCCCATTCACATGTTATCTCTGCAACTTGTACCTTATCATCTTCTTCATTTGTGTTGGCTACCCCCACATGTTTTTTCTTACATTCAACCCCTACCAAAGGCTCCAACACTCTTTCTTTTTGCTCTTCTTTTCATTGTCCTCTTCTAAGAGAACATTCTTCTTCTCATATCTCTCTTACTAGATTCTCATTTCCTCTTTAAGCTTATTTTCTAATATATTCACTTAAGCTTGGGGATCTTCAAATTCTTAGCGGTGCTTCATATTTTCTAGTTCTTCCCAATATTGTTCCTAGAAAAAAATTCATACAGGCCTACTCATGACCCATCCCATCCTCTCAGGTATAGACTGCCTCATGCCTGACAACCTGTCTACACACTTTAACCCTCTAACTTCATTCTCCACCTATAGGTCCTCACATAGACTGTCTCACATTTGGCACTCTTCCTATGTACTCAAACCTATAGCTCTAATAACATTGATGTAAAAAAAACCACCCCAATATTTTTAAAATCAAATCTCTATAAATGTTCTCCCTTAGCTTCTTCTTACTGCTCCAAAGCTCTTTTGTTGTTGTTCAAACCTTCACACAACTCCAAAATCTCTACACCTCTCACACATTGGTGCCTTGTCTTTCATTCACTGGTGTTGCTCAAACATGCAACCAAAACCCCCCATTGAATACCTATATAAAGGTATTTTTCTCTTTCCTATTCCTCCCAAACTACTTCCCACGTTTTTCTTCAAAAAACCCCAGAAATTTGCATTAAAATCATCAATTTTTTCCCTAAAATGGGCTCCCAACTCTCTCTCAAGAATAGCTATCCATATTGCAAGTTTATGTAGCATTAAATGAGACATTTTAAGCCTCCCTTAACTACTATAGGTGATGTCTTTACTCCCAGAAGCACTTTTCTCTATTCTAGGCATTTTAAAATATCTAAAATCTTGATTTTTTGTCTCTTTTATGCTCCAAACACACCCCACATTATTCATGCAATAGATAAATAGTTAATGAATGAATAAAAACTTATATTAATTTTCCATGACCCTCATAATAGCCTTCTGCAATAGAATTGATCAAATTGGTACTCTGGAAGTGTTGAATCAAGTGCCGAAAAAAGTGAAAGTGGTCTGATTCACACAAAAAATTAGTGTGCAAACTTGGAATGGTATCCCATGGAACCCTACACAAGGATTTTTCTCAAACCTTCACAAAATTTAAAATTTTAAACTTTTTGAAAATTGCTGAAATTATTTAACAAACTTCCAATATTAAAATCTCCCAAACTAAAAAAGGGTATGACTTCGAATCTTTTTGCACATTTCACATGACACCTCCATGAATACCCCTACCAAATTGTTTTGCTGCAATCCTTACAAGTTTTCCAAAAGTAATTTTCAAAAACTACTTAGAGAGCCTTAAAATGATGATTTGACAAAAAAAAATTATGCAAATATAAACACAAAAGGATCTTTCTAGAGCTGAGAGATATCAAATTAACCAAAACACATCAAAATTGAAATTCAAACTTGAAGCTTATTGGTTGATGCCAATTTTTAGTATGCTTAGATGCTCCTGCATCAGGTAGTGTTTATAAGCATGTTATGTTGGCTGATTTTTGAGATTATAAATAAGGGTATATGTAGGATCATGATGGGCCAAAAAGTGGCAATATGATGGGTATGTGGAAGATGACTATTTTTCTACTTAAAATTGGTGAAACAAAAAAGGTTTTTAAAGGAGATTCTCAATTTTCCACCAATATAAATTATGCTTTACCTTAAATTTAATAAGTAATTATTATTCATTTTCTATTCAAATTACGAATACAGTCCTAATTGATAGGCTGATTGAAAAACATCTAGAGCTTTCAAATGATATCACATTTTTTGAATCCAAAACATGTGTCACATTCTATGCTTTGCATACTATAGGATTAAAAAAAGAAAAAATGAATTTCATGAAGTTTTGACCAAACTAAGGTGGTCAGATATGCAAGTTTTTATATTTTTAAAATTTGTTGTAATAAAAGAATCATAATTAATTATTTACTTGGAAAAAACTTACAAAAAAATATGCATCACATTGGGGTATGAGTCCTCTACTTATATCTAAAATCTTATAAAAAAAATATTATCATTTTATTGTGGTTAGGGTGGTCAGACTAACACCCATATTCCGCATTTAAGGCCTGTACATTAGAACAAAAGAAATTTCACCAAATAGATTTTTGTTTTTTTAAAATAACCTAGTAGTTTAGAAACTACATTCAATTTTTTACAAATTCTATTCTTACATATTTTTTAACTAATATAGATAACTTATTCAAAAGTTTATGTCAAGTTTCCTAACTCTGATTTTTCAAATTTTTTTGCCACTTAAGGGCCTATTTTTTCCATGGTGATCCTACACATACCTAGAAGATGGATCTAATCATGGTAATTTCGTATTAAGGAAAATTAATCATAAAATTTTTATATAATATTTATACTTTCATGTTGGTGTATTCCAAGCCTTGTATTTCATCCATTGAAATCATTTTTGAATAGAGATTGAATTTTCCAAAAAAAATTTATTAGAGCTTGTTTATTTCTCATCAAAATTCACTAAATTTAAGTTATCTTGTATTTTACACCTTACTTTATAATATTATTAAGATTATATATAAAATTTTTTAATTATAGTGTACATAGAGATATTTCTACCACGTGGATTAGGTATTCTTGGGGATACATACATACTGTATGATAAATTAAGATAAATATTTAATGTGGGAATCACATTGAGGAAACATTTTTTTTTTTTGAGTCAATTTGAAAAATATTTAATTATAAGACCATTTTTTATGTAATACCACTTAGTTCTTTATGCAAGATTGTTCTTTAAAAACAAGAAAATTAGTATTTATTGAGGTTGTCTAGCATAAATTTTGGATTTTTGGTTAGAGGCTAGATTGGGCATCTCTTGGAGGCTATGGGATATTTGGCTACATGGTTCTCATATTTCTATTCATATGGAAGAGTGCAATGAGTTGCTTGGTGCTTCAAAGGCTTTACATGGATAATCTATAATTCTTTTTGAGATAGTACATTAAGTTGCGTTGGTGATTCTAGATGTTAATTTAAAATGGTTTTTCCAAGGTGCATCTAGTATTATCTTGTAAGTATGCCTTGTTATTATTTTACATTTTATGGAACTTTTTTTATATTTTCCTCTCGTAAGAGTTATATGGAATTTTTATATCTTGTTATACTTTCTTATCACTTGGTATGATAGCTTTGTTTTTAGGTTATAGGAGACATATTCTTGGTATTATTAACCTCTTATTTGAGTGTAATCTTACCATATTAAGGTATTTTAAGGTTGAATATATGTTTATAGATCTAAGGTGCTTTATATCTAGAGTTTTTGGTTGATTTAGAAAAAAGAGTTTTTGTGTTTTTATTTTTTTAGGATTTTGAAGTTGAAGTTTTGAATATGAAATATTAGGTCAAAAAAGCCTCACAATTAGATCCATAAGGCGTAAAGACTTAAAAATCAATCTAAAACTCAATAATGTTTAAATTGGAAAAATAGATAACCTTTTAAGGGCTTGGCGGAATTATGTGTAGTCATAGTCCATATAGTTAGACGAACCCATATGAATTTTATGATCTAGAAAGGTCATAAAAAATCATAAATCCATGATGTAATATTTAGTTGATGTGTGGGAACTACATCATTAAGTATGATCAATAGAAATGAAGTGAAATTATTGGCTATTTTTTAATGACTAACATTATATAAGTATGGTAAGGTATAAGGTAGTTAGTTTAGATTTGTTAAACATACCTTATTCTTATCACTAAAAAAAGTGGTCATACCTAGATTTTGGGGATTAATATCTATGTACCCACACTTTCTTCATTGTACCTAGGGAGCAACTCAAATTAAGTAGCACCACCAACTCTATTTGCTCATGCACCACTACCTCTAGATAGCTAATGGTGGTTCCACCGTATACTACAAGAATAATGCATACTAATAGCATGTGAACCATTAGGTTGTCAATTATTCATGACTTCCATCAATTGCAAATATTACAACTCTTAAATTTAAGGGAATGTGAATCATCATTCAAATGTTTTTTAAGTTCTAAAATAAATATCTATAATTATTACAACCCTAAAAAGAAATGCATATGAATATTTATCTAGTCAAATGTTTTATGAGTTCCAACCAAAGTACAACCCTAAAAATAATAACACATGATAAGTTAGGTAATCAACTATTTTGTGAGTTTGGATGTAAGTATTTGTAAGAATTATAACCCTAAAAAATAATGACACATGAAT